>JAQPZY010001675.1:1862500-2170000 GCA_029931535.1 Margaritifera margaritifera | reverse complement strand
TCTGGAAATAAAAATAAAATAAAAAATGTGTTGCTTTTTGCCTCAACATGTATCACTGAAAGTGACTCAATAGCTTCCCGATGCTAAATTAAATATTTGTCTGCCAGAACTTACCAGTTGATATTGATAAGCTGTAAGATTTCCGGAAATATGAAGGTCTACGTTTTTCTGGACTCATGTTTGTGACGGAGGTTTGATTCCCGACGTTATCATTCTTCAGTATAACGCCAATGTTGTTTGTTATTTGTTCATTCAAGTTTAAAATAAAATGCAAAATTAAGCTAATAATGATATTTTGATTGATGAAGGAGGCAAGTGTTGTCAACCATATATTTATGCCTGACAAGTCCACGTCATTGCAAACTCTTTAAGTTGTCCACGTCATTGCAAGCTATTTAAGTTGTACACGTCATTGTTTGCTCTTTAAGTTGTACACGTCATTGTTTGCTCTTTAAGTTGTCCACGTCATTGCAAGCTCTTTAAGTTGTACAAGTCATTGTTTGCTCTTTAAGTTGTACACGTCATTGCAAGCACTTTAAGTTGAAGCTTTAAATTAAAAAACCTGAGGGTATTGTATCGTAAAACATAAACCAATATTAGATTTAAAACAAAATCCCACCACCACCACCACCGTATTTTAACGCAGTCTTTTTATTTCCACCGTTGAAGAGTGTCTTGGCTTAATGTATTTGAATACTGACAAAACAATTCTCCAAGAGGTACGGAGGATTAATGAGATCTATCTTTAAATGTTAAGTGTCTCTTTAGATGTCTAAATGCACTTTTATGTATGTTTCCACTTTCAAAGCACCTATTTATATATATTTTCACTTTTAAAGCGCATTTTAGCACAGCAGTCAAAAGGTGCTTTAACCATTGTATGATTTACAGAGAGGTACTTACAATACCTGTTTATTTATTAATTGCTCATCCCGAAAAAAATAGGCATATTCATGAATTCTTTTATGTTCTTGAATCATGTCAGATATAATTTAATATGCAATTTCTTTGAATCCGAACTGAGGTTGTGCCCTGTCTTTTTGGTTTACTGTTTAAGCTATTGCAAGTTGATTTGTGTACGAAGCTCTTAGTGGGAGCAATAGATTTTATTGTCAAGTTTACCAGAAATTCATTTAAAACCCATCCAATGAAATTATACTTAAGGCATAAAAATAATTTCAGTTTTATTGGATGTATAACTCTATTAAACAATTAATAAAGAAACAGTCAAGTACACGTATATGTCTCTTTTGTTCCATTGTTCCAACGTGTTGTTAAGAAAATTCAAACTTCCAAAAGACAATCTTTTTTGCTGCTTCCACCCCCACCGTCCACCCCCAATCTGGAGAATGGGAATCGGAATGGATGTACAAGCATGCTTTTCTTGCCACCAACCATACATGAAGATCGATAAAAATAGGCGCATCAATCTTTGTTGTCAATCGAACTACATGTATATCCATAAGTACCCTTTATTCCAGATCGAGGCCAGAGGAAGACACTTATTAGGTTGGAAACACCCTCCTAAAAATAAAACTCAAACAGGAATGGTACGCGAATTGCATCTAGTATTTGGATTACAATCTGAACTGTTAATTCGATCTGAACTTTTCAAGCTTTTTACAGGGTTAAGACGTAAATGTTGACTCTCTTTCAAACTCTATACAAGTTTAAAGACTAAATCTTTCATTCAGTTTAGCTACACATATTTTTAAAAAATGCCACCCAGCCTTCAGGTTTTGTATAATAATGTATTGAAAACGTACAGTCGAACTCGTTTATGCTAAACCGGAGCGTTAATGATGTACCTGTGAACTCTCCGTTTGAATGAATGTATAGGTCCACCCAATTAGATTGTCAAAAGCGATTTCATGATTTTAATAAAGACAATCTGTGAACAGTGGTGTACTAGCCATTGGGCATACCGGGACAAATCCCGGTGGTCCGCCGCAAAAAAATCCGTTTTTACCGGTGTTTTACTGGTGTGAGCAATAACCCGGGCCTGTCCCGGCAGACCGCCGGATCGGTGGGCCGTCAAAAAAATCCGTTTTTACCGGTGTTTTACTGGTGTGAGCAAAACCCCGGGCCTGTCCCGGCAGATAAGTCCAGGGCCGAGTTGCTTACCCAGTACACCCCTGTATGTGAATATAAAGTACCTTTCACTTTCGTTATAAACCAGTTTATTTACATTTATAAAACCTACCTACCTACTTGCCTACCTTGCGTACCTTCCTACCAATTTATTTATCTACCCACCTACTCTGTAAAGTTGTCTGTTTAGAAGTTGAACACATATTAAAATCATAATTGTAACACTTTTAAATACTTAAAATATGTTCACCTATTAACACTTCTAAACGCTTAAAAGTATGTTCACCTATTAACACTTTTAAACGCTTAAATGTATGTTCACCTGTTAAGACTTTTAAACGCTTAAAAATATGTCCACCTATTAAAACTTTTAAACGCTTAAAAGTATGTTCACCTATTAAAACTTTTAAACCCTTAAAAGTATGTTCACCTATTAACACTTTTAAACGCTTAAAAGTATGTTCACCTATTAACACTTTTAAACGCTTAAAAGTCTGTCCACCTATTAACACTTTTAAACGCTTAAAAATATGTCCACCTATTAAAACTTTTAAACGCCTAAAAGTATGTCCACCTATCTGCCTAAAGATTTTCCTTCCCAATAATAAAAGTGTAAAGCCAGATACCATACATACATAAATGAAATCGAATAATAGATAATAACATGGATAGATTTACTGATATAAAGATAGATAGTACCAAGAGAAACTTTTTTACTTAATCTGCTAAAGGGATAAATGTATTGGTCGACGCTATATGTATATTTACACCTGGTTAATCAACATAAGATGTTTGAAACATTCTTTTCCTCTTTCCTCTTTCTTCATCTTCTTTAATTCCAAAACTTTCTCTTTTCCAGAGACAGTAATTTTTAATTATCATTATCATGGCAGACTACATCTTGAACAGGAAACTTTACTGACATTAGAGGTCATAAAGACAACCTTAGTTATGTAGCCGGCAAAGGATCGAGCCCTGCACTTCTGTTTCACAGTCAGGCACACATACCACGAGATTAAATGATCCAGACCAGCTGTTTAGTAAGTGGTATAATTGCAATACAAATAATAAGGGTAGGTAAAGTTAATTATCGGGACTTTTGTTCGTCATCTTTGTTACACATGGGAAATGATTTCAGACTTGCATGCCAGCTTCCCTGCGAAACACCGCAATGGACACTTTCGTTCTTGGTAATGGATCTATTTTACTCTCTTGCAAAATGTGTTTCATTCTCTTAGACTGTCTTTCAATTTTTATTTTTTCATACACGAGTACTGCCATTAGATTACTTTTGCAACAATCTTTGCTGTTTTCCACTATAATGGAATTTTAAAGAGACAAGCTGCAAGAATGACATTTAAGTTCCGGTTTCTTTGCTTCAAACAAAATTTGGAAAAATATTTTTCCCATGTTTTATTATCTTTCGTGTATGAACACTCGTCAGTTTGCTAGAGATAATCAAATTATTGATAGCTTATCGTCTCAGTGATAATGATTTCAGACATGAAAATGAGCTGACATATCATTTGTCTATAATGGCTTCTAAACCGAATTCAAGGTGCTAATAATGTTTTATTAATTGATTATGAAAAGTATCGATGTTGTGTGCTGACTCTCTGTCGTTTGACGAGTTCGTAAAATGTTCTATATTTTGTTTATAAATGTATCAGTACAGCTAGACTCCATAGTAATTCATTTCTAATGTAGATTGCCCTCTTCAGTACTCAAGATAATCAAGCCAGAGTCATATTAATTCATTTCTACTTTAGATTGCCCCCTCTTTAGTACTCAAGATAGTCAAGCCAGAGTTTGAAAAGTAGTTCGATACGAAATTAAACTGTATTAAATAAACTCATTGAACACTGACACTGCAGGTGAAACTTACGGACATTCGCTTTCAAAACGTTGGAAAATATGCGTCTTGTTTATGTGCTTTCCCATCAGTTCCTTCTGAAGCAATAGGCTTTGATTTTAATTGTGTCACTGTCCACTCACTGTTCAACTGATAAAAATGCGAAAAGAAGCTAATTCTAACCATGATATTTATCGCTTTGAGTCGCTTTCTATGATTCGTCCTGCTATTTGACGGGTGACCGTTGTGGATGATATCCATGCCATCACATCATCTTCCCATAGTGTAATTGCAATTCTTGCTCTTCTGAAATTAAAAAAAGTACAGAAACACAAACCCTGTAGTCATTCTCTTGAAATTACTATTGGATAAATAAGTGGTGTTTATTAACCTGCCCATTTTGAGAAAGGTGTCACGCTACTAAACGAACTATGCTTGTTAAAAGTTAATGTTCTCGATGGACTCGTACGTCTCAGACACCGATGGGAAAGTACATGCCTAGCTTTGGAGAGGAAGAATTAGAGTAGAGACCCGTGTGTGTGTGTGTGTGTGTTTGTGTGTTTGTGTGTGTGTGTGTGTGGTGGGGCACTCATGTATAAAAATGGTATATATCTATCTATATATCAAATCAGTGGGGGTATTTCTACGAGCTCTAACTTTATTTGATGCTATATTACTTCGAATATCTTGCAACTATATACATTAAAATTCTTTGGTAAAGACGCTCTTCGTTTGCACTTTTCCTCTTCCCTCCAAAATTATAAAAGAAAGTTTTAATGATTCAGTAACACATCACTCTTCTTTGAAAACACAAATCCGCTTATATTCACGTATTTATTCACAAGAAGATCTTTGAATCATTTGTTTGGTAAAGTCGGATTCTTATCGTTTACCTAACCATTCAAAGTTCCGTTTGGTATATGGACATCCAGATGTAAAAAAAAAAAAAAAAAAAAAAAAAAAAAAAAAAAAAAATCGTCATGTTCTCTAATGAATACAAATACTAATTTCCAGTACAATGTTTTTAATTTTTTATTATTTTCTTTTTTTTGGGGGGGGGGGGCGGGCGGGAGGGGGTAATAATCGTAGTTAAAATTACTGAATCTAGTTCATGTAGTTGAATAATACTTTGTTTTCGCTACATGTTCTCTGCTCTTAAAATTCAATTAAACATTGTTATTATGAGTCATGAACTGAACACTTACGGCAGTTACATCTACCAAATGTACTATTATAGTATTTTACCTTTGTACTTTGACGTAAAGTGTATTAGCTGGAAACTGGGTGGAAATGAAGTGGAAACTATTTCGGAATTTGATAGCGTAATAAATTGAGAGTTGCGTCCCTTTATTTTTTTCTCCGTGTTTTTTGTTTGCTTGTTTGTTGTTTGTTTGTTTTGTTTTTGTTTGTTTGTTTGTTTCGTTTGTTTGTTTTGGGATTTTTTATACTTTTTTTCTTTTTCTTTTCAATATATTCGATTTTCCACTCGTGCACCTGATTAGCCTTAGCGTATTGATTACTGGTTATACATGTTATCAGGAGTGTACTGGGTAAGCAACTCGGCCCTGTACTTATCTGCCGGAACAGGCCCGGGGTTTTGCTCACACCAGTAAAACACCGGTAAAAACGGATTTTTTTGACGGCCCACCGGCCCACCGATGTGGCGGTCTGCCGGGACAGGCCCGGGGTTTGGCTCACACCAGTAAAACACCGGTAAAAACGGATTTTTTTTACGGCGGCCCACAGGGATTTGTCCTGGTATGCCTAATGGCCAGTACACCACTGCATGTTATACATATTTGATAAATCAATCTGATGAATATTTCGTTGCCTCCAGAATTCCTTGTTGCTTTAAAATGTGTCACTTGAGTAATGCAAGATTATTATCTTGACCTAAACTTTATACTTTATGTAAGCAAATATCTTATTGGCTCTCCCGTGCTATTTGTTGTTGTTTTATTATAAACATTGTACCGTTATCTTTACGAAGTAGAATGAGCGTTATTTTTTTTTTTCTTGTTTTTTTTTTGTTTTTGTTTTTCTTTTTTACACAAACTGTACATTACCTTTTTTAGACAAGGTGTACACTACCTTTTTTACACGAGCTGTACATTACCTTTTTTACACGACCTGCACATTACCTTTTTTACACATTACCTTGTTTGTAGTATAGTAAAGTACTTTTCATAATGTTATTATTCATATTTCAGTCGTACATGTCTATAATTTCTTTCTTGTCTTCCATGGACAGGTATACTTTATATTGGTATACTTTATATTGAAGAGAAATGATTCACTAAATCACTTTAATTTAAGATACTTTATATAGATATCTTCAAATGTAAAAAAACCCACATGTATTTAAGATTAACATATATACATATTTTCAAATGTAGAAGAAAAAAAAACAAAAAAACCCCAAAACAATAATTGTTATATACTCTCGTGACTGTATAGACAACATCAAAGTGCTCATCATAAATTAATTTACATCCATTGTTGTTGGACTAGTGCTATGTACTAGATTAACTTAAAATGGCTGATTTGAAGGAAATGTTGTTTAAATTCAGTATGTAAGTTTCTCCTTTGCAAGCTACGTACTCTTTTTCTATCGTCTCATCTATAAATCATGATAGAAAGTCTATGCATTAACCATAAATGTTGAATAATATCATTGACATCTAACAATCATGGCTAATAATACCAAATGACCATGGTTGATATTATCATTGTAAACCTTTTTCATGAAATAACTATAAAAAATAATTCTAGGCCCAATTTGTTATAATCATTGTTTGTTCAAAACAGCACACACACACACACACACACACACACACACACACACACACACACACACACACACACATATATATATATATATATATATATATATATATATATATATACACCTCTCGAGTTCATAGCAGTGGTTACATTAGAACAGTAGTTTTTAGTCTTCTGTATAATAGTTTCTATCGGAAATATACATGTATTGATGTATTGATCTGTTGAAATTCATATATAATGTATTTAATTTTCTTGCCAATAAAATATCTGTATTATATAATATTAATGTTCCATTTTGCTTCTTCACTTTTACACGCTCAGGGTATCAAGAGATTACACTGTTGATACAAGATCTTCGTGATTTACTGAGAGGTCATTTGCCATAGCGTTCTTTTTTCTCCATCTTTCTCTAAATATTATACAAATTAAAAGGCGGAGGCACGATTGAAGAGCTGCTTCTTAACAAATGTAAATTGTCTGTTGTCGAATAAGCTGTAAAACAGGTCGGAACGTTTGATTGCTGCCCTCCATTTTGGCCGAATGCATTGCATAAATGAATTATTAAAATATACAGTAATTTAGGGCTTTGATTCTTTTCTTGAATTCTTTCTCTTTGACATAAATGACTTTCGAATCCCTAAATCACTATGAATCAAATGTTCATGAATATAACGTACACTGGGCCTAGAGATTCTCTGGCGATTGCAAATATTATTACTTAAAAAGAAGAAATCAATATTCACTTTTTAATATACCAATGGCATGCAGGCTAGTTATCCCGTATTCTTGAAATTAGATCTTGTTAACATTCTTTCAAAACTATACTGGAATAAGCTACACAATGAACCAATCAATCTAACAACTCCTGAATATTTTACACAGTCATCTCAGATTTTGGCTGCAATCGTTATCATTTTCAGTGAAGACATCTCATTGGTAATCTGCCGACCGATGATAACCAACCACGGTGCGAGTGGCAGTAAGCGCCACAGTATTGGCCGTACATAATGGTCTCTTAACCCTAATACCATCTCCCACATAATATGATAGTTAGTTCTTTTTAACTCAGCCCTTCTGTCAGCTCATTACAACCTCAGTACACAAGTTTACCGCTGTGCATCATGAAAAGGCAGTAACAGTAAGCTGAATAAGACAAGCACTTTGATCGAACTGGGTTGAGTCTGTACAGAAAAACCTCTCCCAAATGTATATTTTAAACATATGGGATCTTGTTCTTTAGACTATAATTATAGGATTTAATTAATTGGCAAAAAAGTACATCACTGATATATTGGTGTCAAGTGATTTTTCTTGATGCATTAATAAATATATTAATCTTACATTGATAGCAATAAATAACCAGTATTTTACAAGCACAATCGTCATGGCAACGAAAATTAACTGTTTTTAGCCATTATCTGCCATAACTTGTGCGATAAAAATTCAAGAAACGTAACTACTGAGAAAATCTTGACAATACTTTCTTTTTTTTAAAATCCGTGTCGTGATATGCGATATGGTCAATTGTAAAACATTTTTTTTCTATTATAGTGAATCGATAGGAGATATAATTAAATGTAATGATTTAAAATATACTACGTACAGAACTGTAAAAAATAAAATTATAACAGTATTGAAAAGGAAAGTTGAACACAGCGTACAATGGGAATAGTTGTAACGTCCGAAGTTGAAGAAACCTGATCACATCTTCGTAGGTTTTCAAAAATGAGGATGTACTTGAACAAACAAAATAGAAAAATACCGTCCCCCCTCCCTCCCAGGGCTGCCCCATCACAAACAAAACCCGTAGTATTTACATAACTTATCCTTCGTATTCATCAAAAATTAAAAGTCGGTTATCCACGGTGATATTTTAGCTAGAACCTGATAAGAACTCAGAGTTGCAAAACAGTTATCGATGATCTTATCTTTATTTGACGAGAATGCGACAATTAGTTTGAGACTCTATCGCGGTTTGTTTAGCAATAATCATTTAAATGGAAAGTTTGGACGCTCGCAGCTTTGTTTAATTTTTTTAAAGTTATTGTTCAGATTTATTCTCGTCAACAGTGTATCTAAAAACATAGTGTATCGTCAACAGTGTATCTAAAAACATAGTGTATCGTCAACAGTGTATCTAAAAACATAGCTTATTTTATCTGAAGTTACTTTTGCTCTATAAATCCCTAGTTATATCACCATCAGCGTAACTAGGGACTTATAGAGCTAAGGTAACCTCAGTTGGCCTTCTTTGTAATGAATTTACTTAAATGTGTTACAACGCTACAAATGGTAAGCAAAGGAATCCACTCTAATCAAATTTCAAACTTTAACATTATTTTTCACCTTTCTCTTAGTTTTTTGGTATGTATTATCCACACAACATGCATGTCTTAAATTGGTATGTAAATTTGCTTATGTGATTATATGTTTAGTTTTCCATTAGTATAAGAAACAGACAGGTGACAGTCTGGATCAAAATACATATTTGTGTTTTTACTTATTTTCTTTATATATCAAGTTTGAATGGAATATTTTGTATAACATAGCCATTACTAATTGAGACAATTAAAATACGTTGACTCCTACAGTAAATCAATAGTGACTGCAGAAGATACAACAGGATAGTAAATAGATTTCTTTGTTATATTATCTACATTTTCTCTAGTTGATTACCATTTCAAGTTGCTCGATATCACGAAATACCGCGGTCTAACCGAGCGTGATAAACGAACACCGTACTGCAGGACAAATAAAATTTTTTTGTCATTATCCATAGTAGTATGCAAAATATATGTCATACTCAATAAACGTTTCTGCACGTGTTAAAGTCAAAAGCCATTGAGTCAATAAAAACAATTTCTGCACTGTGTTAGCTTCATGATGCGAATGGTAGGGTTCGGAATGACCAAATTCGTGTCATTTGCTTGATTCGGGAGTTGACGATCACTAGGGTAACCAGATACTTACATGTCAATGCAAACATGCTAATGATCAATAGTTTTTGTAAGCATACATATGCAAAACAAAGTTCTTTCTAACAGAAATCCGTGAGAATATCACATTCATGAAAGACGATTTTGAATTGAAACAATTACTTCTTTAATATCTATTGGTCTGAAAACTACATACACCCCATTTGGCCTCAGGGGTTTGCGTCAGATTCACCGAAAACTAAATACACCTTATTTAGCTATAGGGGCTTGCGTCAGATTCACCGAAAACTAAACACACCGTATTTGGCCTCAGGGGCTCGAGTTAGATTCACCGAAAACTAAATACACCCCCATTTGGCCTCAGGTTCTTGCGTCAGATTCACCGAAAACTAAATACACCTCATTTGGCCACAGGGGATCGCATCAGATTCACCGAAAACTAAATACACCTCATTTGGCTTTAGGGGCTTGCGTCAGATTCACCGAAATCTAAACACACCTTATTTGGCCTCAGGGGCTCGAGTTAGATTCACCAAAAACTAAATACACCCCCATTTGGCCTCAGGGTCTCACGTCAGATTCACCGAAATTTATTGCGAAGTAGTCATGACTAGCTGATGTGGTAATTATGAGACAAGAGCATACCTGTCATACTTTTTATAAAATCTGATCTCTTTTAAGATATTGTTTGCATGGGAATACTTGTTTTCATTCATTCATTCATCACTTTACTGTCTTGTTCATGTTATTCATTTTGGTCTGATACATTTGTTATTTTCTTAAATCTAATCCTATTGTCCGCCTCGTGCTTTTGATTTAATTATAGATGGATTATTTAACAGCGTATCATTACTAATACCATTTGATTTATTTAATCCTTTGTGGATAGTGTATTAGAAATAAGTAACGGTGGTATACTAAGCACAACAATGCGTAACTTGCTCTAAGTTTATCCATTTTAAAATCTGGTCGGTTTAGTTACAAGACAAAATATCGAGCTAATCTTCAACAGTATTTCCGACAATAAAAGAGACGAGATTGTCCTCGTGTACCCTTTCATTCAGCACTTTTCGTATTTTGATTGGCAGTAAAAATAACAGTGCATTCATCCGAAAGCTAAGAGTGATTTGTGAAATTTCTGTACTTATTGTTTTTTTGACAAAGTTATCTTATTTGTGTTTATTATGCCTTTTTTGCTTGTTAAGTTAAATCTATCAAACACTTTATCAAATGTCAGTTTTCAAATATAGGATTACTTAAATCTAAAAGTGTTTAGCTCTGTTACCTACAAATTGTGCATAGAAGAAGATGAAATGCAAAATAACTGAGCAAACGTCATCTTCTCTAATGAAAATATATACTATCGAAAACGCATAAAGAAAATGCCAGACTGTTTTTTTTCATGATTCAACATAGTCATGAACATGCAAAGTTATATATATAGAAAGTAAGGTCTACCTTAGGGTACAATGAAGAACATACACAGATACACACACAAACACACACACACATAGTGACACGCGTACAACAATAAGTATTTACATTTTGGCACAGAGAAGAATAACTATCCAGAATAATGAAGAGATCTGAAGTGGAAAAAAAGATCAAACTAACAAGAAAGAGCTACATGTCTGGAAAAGGATATATTATCTATGAATGAAGCAAACCAGTTTTGACGTAAGCAGCCAGCACTATAGTATTTGTCGTTTAATTATATATATGTACCAAATTCGTCAGTGGACAATCTTATAGATATTTCATTATTTATTGTTCATGTTATCTCAACACTTATCACCACCATGATTTGATATATTATATCGATGAATTGCTCTGCAGCCGTCTCTCTATAGTTAGAACGTAGTTTAAAGATAAGCGAATTTTATTTTAAGATGCCGTAAAATAATCTTCCAATACAGTATAGGTGCAGAACACATTCTGAGGAGTGGAAACTGCGAACATATACTTTATTACAACGTTGTAATAATATCTGTAACTTTATCAATGATCCATGTAATCACTTTTAATCGCTTTTAGTACATACCTTGGCTATTCTACAAGACAAAAACATGCCTCGGATGCATGTTGACTCCGTAATTTACAGAAAAATTATACAATTTGTTCGCCGGAATTTCTTCGCATAAAAGAAACCGCAGTCTATTCGGACCACTTCTGCCATTTCTACGATTGGATTGCCTGTAGGATTGACCGAGAAGTTGCGAATGTATACTAGTTTGATGCATTCGCAACTTCTCGTTCAATCCTTGTTTCGTGAAAGCCAAGGTGGTTCCAATGGCAGATATCGGAATACATTCAAGGTATGATCCGTAGAATTGACCTCGAAGTTGTGAATGGGGTACATACAAGAGCTAATATGTTTTATAATCTTACATTCGCTACTAACCTAGAACACATCGGATCAAATTGCAAGTGAGCAGCATCAACAATCAAAGCACAATTTTCTATATGTCCAACGCTTTGAAGAGGGTGTAATGCTTTCTAAATGCTTCATCATTTGGATACAAAATATCTCAGGTGCTAGTCACCTCAGACTTTCATTTTGATAGGTATGAAAAATTAATTATTAATATGGCGCATTCAGTAGTAGCGATGGGTTTATTGCGGCAGCATTTCCAGTCGACAAATCAAGATGTGAAGGTCAAGGAAGAACAAGTAAAAGTTACGAAAAGAACATACGTGTCATAATTGTTTTTCTTTTTTTTAAAATTTAGATACAAAATCTGTTTTATGTAGGCTACAATGGTTCGCTCTTCTCTAAAGATCAGCCATTTAAAAAAACCCCCAAACAAACAAACATTTTAACTAAATTTATTTCCCTTATGTGTTTAAATATCAGAAAGGAAGGACCTGGTGATAAGCTGTTACAATTCTCACCTAGCAAATCCTTGCAAGAGTCTTGTATATAACACGTACATAACATTTAGGCCGTTTGTTTCAGCAAGCCATTCCGTCTCTTCCTGTTTGATATTTCTTGTAGTAGTGTATAGTTTTCCTTTTCTGGTTAATTTTAAACATTTTTGACTTCATGTAACATTTTTACCTCAACATTTTCCACTTTTAGGTGCAAAAATTAACCTGTTTATCGTAGGATGAATTCTTCAATATAAGTGCAAAATACGTTGGCAAAAAACCCACTTTTGTCAAGAAAAGGATTGAGTTTAACTAAAGTGTATACAGTTTCGTTAACTGCTAACGTATATGTCAAGATTCATTCAGCTGTCTATTATTATTATTATTATTATACATTGAACATGTTATAACGTGTCAGTAGTAAGTTGGTTTGCCTATAATACAAAAGACTTCCATTTTGTGTGATTGATTTCAGTTATAATGGTAGCAAAGCATATATCATTCAGATAAATGTTTTACGAATAGCAGATGAAGATGAAATGAAATACCTTTGGTTCACTGAGAGTGTGACAGATTTTAATTTATCCTTTAAGCTCAGAAAAATATTTAACATAGAGAGAGGATTTTGTGAGAATTAAAAATAATTAAAATGCAGCTAACTATATCCATTTACGGTGGTTATGTGGTGAGATTGCTTGTACCGTCTAACCCTGTAAAACGTAAAAACCCTCCCTGAAATTTGGCACAAACCTGTTTTGTTTTCAACAAGGCCGCTATGTATTATTTATGATGACAAAGAGGTTAACGAATTTGTAGTGGTTTTCAATGTTAACGGCCAGTATAAGCCTTTAAATGTAACTAAATGTATTCCAAACTGACTTGGACTAAAGCAGTGTACGACTTTTGGAAAAATGGATTTACAGTAGATGCTTGATAAGTCTGTTTAATAGTAAGCATTTTGTAAATTTTTGTTTTCATTTTAGATCTTTACAATTGAGGAAAGTATGAACTCATTTATGGGAGTTATTGCATAAATCTTAACACACACACACACACACACACACACACACACACACACACTATAAGTGAATTTAGGTTGAAGCACTTTGGTTCAGCGCCTGGCACAAAACCGTGCAGAATATTCTTGGAGCATTGGCTATCATGATTGATTCTCGTGATTGTGCAATTATACCTTCCTACTAATTGAATGCGGTTTGCCTGACAACCTCTGCCGTTTCTGCATAGATCACACATTCGATAAGACGCTATGCAAAATGTTTCAATCTGTCGCCAAGATCAGAATGTGATTGGAAGACAGAATAAAAAACTGCTCTAATATTTGCCTTTGAATCATCTTCAATGAAATCGCTTGACAGACATGGAACATTTGATTTAATCTTACTTCTTAATTGGTACAGAATGGTAAATTGCGTAATATTATCAAGATTGTGAAATGTCATTAAATAATTTTCTTCAATTTTGTAAAGGCCAATTTTGTAGTTTACCATAATTTATACATTCCATCTTTGAAAAAGAAGTGTCCTTGGGGATGAGGAAGTGTTCTACGGATAAGGAAGTAATTTTTTGGCTTTTCTACAGATGCCAGGAATAAAAAATATTTTTAAAAAAAAGAAAAAAAGAAGCTGTTTAGCTGTATTTAAATCAGACAAATGTCATGTATTGACAGTGCTACAAACAGCAAATTTTAATTTATTATGATGATAAAAACCGGATCAGGTAATCTTGGAAGCTTCACGGTTTACCTGCCAAGTATTGTTGTATTTATTTTTTGGGGGAAACACATACATCATACTAAATATTAAAAGTGAAAAAATACTAGATTTGATAGACATTTTAATGTAATTAAAACAGAGTACACAGTAAAGGTATTTTCCATTAGAGTTTTGCGAGAAGAAATAATTATAATCAGAGAGCTCACATTATTTTATTAAACTGTAAAGTTAAACACATAATCCATGAATATCGATCTTCATAGTCTGTATTTTCCCTAATATAAACTATTCCTTTCTAAATAGAACTTGTATTTTCTTTAAAATAAACTATTCCTTTCTAAATACAACTTGTATTTTCTTTAAAATAAACTATTCCTTTCTAAATACAACTTGTATTTTCTTTAAAATAAACTATTCCTTTCTAAATACAAACTTGTATTTTCCTTAAAATAAACTATTCCTTTCTAAATACAACTTGTATTTTCTTTAAAATAAACTATTCCTTTCTAAATACAACTTGTATTTTCTTTAAAATAAACTATTCCTTTCTAAATACAAACTTGTATTTTCCTTAAAATAAACTATTCCTTTCTAAATACAAACTTGTATTTTCGTTAAAATAAACTATTCCTTTCTAAATACAAACTTGTATTTTCCTTAAAATAAACTATTCCTTTCTCAATACAAACTTGTATTTTCCTTAAAATAAACTATTCCTTTCTAAATACAAACTTGTATTTTCCCTAAAATAAACTATTCCTTTCTAAATACAAACTTGTATTTTCGTTAAAATAAACTATTCCTTTCTCAATACAAACTTGTATTTTCCTTAAAATAAACTATTCCTTTCTAAATACAAACTTGTATTTTCCTTAAAATAAACTATTCCTTTCTAAATAAAAATTTGAAATCACGACAATATTTGCCATTTAGGCTGAGTAATTTTGAGGAACTTGATCGGCAATATATATATATATATATATATATATATATATATATATATATATATATATATATATATATATATATATATAAACTAATTATTTTGAATTCATTAAGATCTTATAATTTACCAATAGTTTTCGTCCAAAAATAAAAAGAAAAAAATAATTTCTAAATCAATTTATAAATTGAATTCGTAGAGAATGGTACTTCTAAATATTGAAAGCATCTAGGTCCGTTTTCAAGAAGAGGAGGAAAGTCAAGAATGAGGTATATCATGGCAAAGAACAAAGTTACGTTGGTGGATAAATAGAAAGACGTTTTAAAGGCATTTGTTAATTAAAAAATTTTGATTGGAAAGCTTCTGGCATATAGACAAATGACTAACGGATAGATTCAAAGGCACTTAGATATTGCAAAGGACGGATTAACCACGATAGTTATAAACATATATCCACCTACCTACAGTGCATACATCCATCAATCTATCCATCCACCCACATATCCATGCTTGCATAAATACAAACATACATAGATATGTGCACACCTACCTACATAGACAGATAGACATGCATACATAGATACATACAGAAATACATATGTACCATGTACATAGGTTTGTACGTACGTAAGTAAATACACATTTTTCTGGACATTCAGTTATTTTTGTCACTGATGAGTTAACATAACTTTCTTCTACATTTATTAGTAAAATTTATTTTTACGGGGTAGAAACATTTTTTGTTTATTATTTAAAAACAGTGTTCCATGTTAAAATATCATGTATTTTCCACAATATACTGTTTTAGTCATCAACCTCTTTTCACTGAATGAGGAAATCACGCGCGAGTTTCCAAGATATAACACGAGCCTTAGAGCCATATGCCAAAAGCTGCAATAAATTATGTAGTGCACCAATTTTGACAATTATTCACTTTCCATCCACTTAGCCAAGATTAGACATAATTATTTGCATTTATTACTTTTGAATCACGTTTCCAAGTGGGCCATGAATTCTTTGTAAGAAATCCCTCCTGGTGTACGCGTGCGTGGTTTTAGAGGCTTTTTCTTCTGACTTCGGTTCGTTTTTACACATTTTACATTGTGTATTTGCTTCAGTTTGGATTAGCAGTGAGCTGGGGAGTGTATTTTTATTATTTGAAGAATTGAATGCCATTATATATATATTGGGGGGGGGGGGTATGTTTTGCCGATCAAGTTCCTCTAAATTACTCAGCCTAAATGGTAAATATTGTCGCGATTTCAAATTTTTATTTGGAAAGGAATAGTTTATTTTAAGGAAAATACAAGTTTGTATTTAGAAAGGAATAGTTTATTTTAAGGAAAATACAAGTTTGTATTTAGAAAGGAATAGTTTATTTTTAAGGAAAATACAAGTTTATATTTAGAAAGGAATAGTTTATTTTAGAGAAAATACAAGTTTGTATTGAGAAAGGAATAGTTTATTTTAGGGAAAAAATCAAGATTGTAGTTAGAAAGGAATAGTGTATTTTAGGGAAAATACAAGTTTGTATTTAGAAAGAAATAGTCTTTTTTAAGGACAATACAAGTTTGTATTTAGAAAGGAATAGTTTATTTAAAAAAATATCCTTATTTGTTTTCATTATCTGCCACCAGAGTCATCAACAACATATAAACTTCTTAACAACTAATATTTTTGATGAAATACAGAGTGATGTAAATAAGTACAAATCCGAAGGCTATGATATTATACCATTTAAATGACAGAACAACTGCAAAACCTGATTTTATTGAACCAATGGCCCTTGTTCCAATACAAAACCATATCGAATTTGATATTGATAACGATAATGATAATATGCTAGTTTCTATGGACAAAGGTACAAAAAAGTATTTGGTAATTGCTTGCGTTATTTATGTAAAACAACTGGATTGAGAATAGGTAATGGTAGGCTATTTAGGGACCGTGAGATTGATAAATTTACCTACACAGGTCCTCGTGGATGTAGTGTTATAGACTATATTTGACTTTTTGATAGTAATGCTTCATTACTTTCCGATTTTTATGTCCACGATATTACAACTCATTCTGATCATTCACCATTAGAGTTTGCTTTAAAAAGTAGCGTTTTTGATTCTCATTACGTAAACGCTGAATATATTAAAATTAGGCACAAATGGGAACCGCAACCTGATGCTGCATTTCCTAAAGGATTTGAAATAACCAGGCCCCTTTTGACAACTGTATATCAAATATGGTAGTATACCGTCTATACTCGCGTATAACTCGGGTCCAAATGCAAGCAACATAGACTCTGAGCTGCCGTCGCATAATGCGCCGGCAGATCGGGGTCTATGTTGTTTGTTCTACTGATTAGTCTTTACAAACTGCATAGACCCAGATCTGCCGGCGCATTATGCAACGGCAGATCTGGGTCTATGCCTTTTGCAGTTCTAATCCATGGAAAATTTGTAATTTCTTTAAGAAAAGCAAAAATGTGACTTCTGCTGAAAGTGTTTCGCCTGACCAATTATTCCAATATTTAAGTATTTTGTACAATCAAAACGAAGCCATTCCAAATGAGGAAACGAATGATTTTTTTTTTCTTACGAGATATATGAAAATGATTTACTGGGTCAAGGGAAGATCTTTGAAGAACTAGATAAACAAATAACAGAGGATGACATTACAAAAGCGATAAGAACTCTCAAAACTTCGAAACAGCATATCAATGATTATCATTTGAATGAGTATTTCACAAACGGAGTGGATATACTTAGATCATATAAATGTAAATTATTTAATGCAATATTCGATAGTGGCCATTTTCCTATTTTTAAGTCTGGTGATGCTTGTAATACAGGAATTTATAGAGGTATTACTTTACTAAGTCCCTTTTCAAAATTATTCACCAGTATTTTTAATGAAAGACTTTTGAATTGGGTGGAGGAAAATGACAAACTAGCAGATGCACACTTTGGTTTAATGAAAGAAGTGGGAACTACTGACGTTATTTTTGTTTTACATTGTTTGATTAATAAATATTAAACTCAGTGTAATACGTTTTACTCAGCTTTTGTGTCAATGGCAAAATGTTAAATGTTTTTCGTTCTGTTTACAGTGTAGTTAAATCATGTGTTTTAATTGGGGTACATTTTTGAGTATGGAATAGGTTTGATACAAGGTGCAGTTTTATCACTGATACTATTTTCGTTATTTATTGAAGATCTAGAAACATCATTACAATCTATGGGAGATATCTGTATAGAGTTAGACGAGTTGTCTTTATTTTTGACACTGTTTGCTGACGATTTAGTTTTATTTTCAGAAAATATTGAGGGTTTAAAAAGCTCATGGATAACTTGCACGATAACTGTAATAAATGGAATCTAAATATTAACCTTGATAAAAGAATTGTCATGGTCATGGTCATTAGAAAAGGTGGCCCATTAAGACAAGACGAAGTATGGAATATAGCCAGAAATAATATTGATGAGGCTAAAAAATTGCATTACCTTGGTCTTGTTTTCTCGAGCAATGGAAAATTCTTCAAAGCTCAGCAAGCACTCGCTGATAAAAAAAATAAAAATAAAATACACCTGAAGGCAATGAATATGCTATTTGTAATTTGAAACATGTTACTTAAATTATAATGAATGTTTGAAACTCATATATATATTGTCCCAGTTTTGAATTACGCATCAGAGGTCTGGCGTTTTCACTAGGCTGACGCAGTTCAACGTGTACAACGAATGTTTTTAAAATATTTGCTAAATGTAAAACTATCTACTTCTGACGTCGGTGTATACGGTGAGCTTCGAAAAATCCCACTTAAGTACTTATTGTTGGTTAAATTAGTTAAGTATTGGCTTAGAATGAAATATTATGTAAGTATTATGCTGAGTACTATATACAGGCAGTTATTTATTGAAAGTGAATCAAATAATACTATTAATTGGGTTACACTCCTAATAGATACATTAAACAGATTTGGATTTGGTGAAGTTTTGATGTTTCCCGATTCTCCAAAGTACTCCATGTTTAGTCCAATTTTTGAGCAAAGGATTACAGATACTTTCCTATCAGACTGGAATAATAAATTACAAAATTCTGACAAAATGTGTCTATATAAACATATCAAAACTGATTTCGGCCTCGAATATTATTTCAAATTCTTGTGTAACCATAAACATCGATCATCTTTGATAAAACTTCGAGTTAACTTTCATAATTTGATAATTAAAACTAAGAGATATGGAAGCAATAGAATCGATAGAAGTGAAAGATATTGTATATTATCTGACAACAATAATATTAAAGATAAATATCCTTTTCTTTAAGTGTGTACAGTATATACTAACTTACATGTAAACTTAATTAAAAAGTACTTCTGGAATAAATCAAGCATGCATAAGTACAATCAATTGTTAACTTCTAGCAATTAGAAAACAATATGTTCACTAGCTAAATTTGTTTATGAAACGCTTAAAATAAGAGATATAATTTGTTTTAGAGTAATTTGTCACAAAGATTGCTTATATTTGTCCATCCTCTCCTTTCCAGTTCTGACGATTATATTTCTTGAATATTTGTTTAAGGTTGTGTATATAATATTTGATATCTACACAATATGTGTAGTATGTATTCTATGAGTCTGTACATGCTTATGAATATAAACTATTTAATTAAATTACATCTTAAATAATTAAGTAGACATTTTTAGATTTCAAAAAGTTTGAGAATGCTTAAGCTATTCAACGAGTCTCGCCAACAAATTCCCAGTTGACGCCAGTCAACCGAATGTGTGCAGTTGAGCAACTTGGTAATCATAAAACTTCCATTCTAATGGCAAGTGTCCACCATTTGTTTTTTTGTTTCAGATGTTGCTGTAAGGATGCAGCCGGTTGAAACATTTTTTGTAACTTTTTGTGTGTGCAGACTTTGTTAATTTTGAAATGATAATATGGCAGATGCTGTGCTCGTCTTCTCAATCACAGAATTCGGGATCGCTATCAAATCATGTATGTATTAAGGAAGTCATTTCCCCGCTGATTCGGTAAACACTCAAATTGTCTTTAAGGATGTATAATTAGATTTGCTATTTGAAAAAGTTTGGTCTGGCGAAAGACAAGCTAAATCATTCCTCTTTCGCCATTGACCAAAATCTGTTATCCAAACCACAGGATATTAATTTACTTCGAATTTTCCTAAATTTATGGACATTGTGGTAATCTTAATTGGAATGGGGACGGGATGTTATAATCTTTTGATCTAATTAACTTAAGCAAGTGAAACTTTCAAGATTTATTTGCAACCGCAGAGGTCCCGATCTTAAAAGGATGTTGCATGCAACAAAACAAATGAACATCTGTGCATTGGTTTTTGGACATCATTAGGATCGACGAATGGTTTGGGGTAAAAACAGAGTTTCAACATTCAAATGAAAAGAAAACATACAAATTCATTTTCATAAGTTGGTGTTTAACCCATTATATTTTGTATCAAAGTAATAAACGGTGTGTAAAAAAGATGTTAATTATTGCAAGTTAAAATGCCCACTTTTTATTGATCGATACAAAGTGTGACCAAACCTCTATTTTGTGATTGCATTTATTTACATTTTCTATTTTGTAATAGCATTAAGTTATATTTTCTATTTTGCAATAGCATTAATTCATATTTTCTATTTTCCAATAACATTAATTTATCTTTTCTATTTTGCAATAGCATTAAGTTATATTTTATATTTTGCAATAGCATTAAGTTATATTTTCTAGCCATGAAAATATTTACTACTGATAATTATATATTAAACAAAAATGTATGCAAACAGTGCGTGGCATATATTTTAATTTTAGCCTGAAAAAGGTACATATCTACGCTTTCAAAATTACTTTCAATCATTTAGCGACATATATCATATATTACATAATAATAATGTTATTAAATCGTGGTGCCCAAAATAACAAATATAGTGATAGTACTGGTATTCATGAATACCTTATTGTTGTTATGTAAATAATACCTGTTGTTTTTATGTAAATAATACCTGTTGTTTTTATGTAAATAATACCTGTTTTTATGTCAATAATACCTGTTGTTTTTATGTAAATAATACCTGTTGTTTTTATGTAAATAATACCTGTTTTTATGTAAATAATACCTGTTGTTTTTATGTAAATAATACCTGTTGTTTTTATGTAAATAATACTTGTTTTTATGTAAATAATACCTGTTGTTTTTATGTAAATAATACCTGTTTTTATGTAAATAATACCTGTTGTTTTTATGTAAATAATACCTTATTGTTTTACGTAATAATACTTGTTGTTTCTATATATTTTCCCACTAAGACTGAAATTACTGTATCGTAGCAAATTTCTAACTGTGGTAAAGATGAAAAGATGGAATTGTGACCCTAATTTACTCAAATGTACACTGATTTTTTTATGTTTTACTAAAATGTACTGTAATTTTCTTGTTAGACCTAGTATTTTTAATGAAATCTCTAGTAACATTTTGAAATTCTTTTTACACTCAATAACATTTTAAATGTTTACTAATTTACACTATTTTGTAAGGTAAGTATTTCCAATTTGTTTCAAACAATTCACTTTAAGATATATCAACATAATGTCAGAAAATCAACAATAAATTATTTTCCACTAACTAACGTTGATAATTGGTAACATTATTGTATGTTCTTTGTAAACGTATTTACCCTGTTTTCCACAGTCTCAATGACACTAAAATAGTCGTTATCAGGAATCCAGTTCACTTTTCATAACAATCAACTACATCGCAAAAAAAGTTTTACTGAATTGGTAGACGGGAAAGTTTGCGAGAATACTTGCCAGTAACTTGGTGTAGTGTGCACCATAAAATGTCAGTAATTTCGAGCATTTCCTAACATTGTCAGTGATTTCAAGAACCCCTGAGTGAATTAGGGGATTCCGTCAATATACGGCAAGTTGAAGTGATTTCGCAAAATCCCTGGTTTACGATCTTACTGTAACATACAGAGAGACAAACGCTTAGTCTGTATACTTCACTTTGACTGCATACAAATAGATTTGGCGTGGAAATTAGTAGACAAATCTAAAAATGTCCAACCCCATTTTAGTTGAATCAATTTGACCAACACTGGCATTTTTTCATTTATTTCATTTTAAGTTTTAAAAAAAATTGTTTTCTATGTTATCATCGTTTATATTTGCAGAAGGAACAGCCAGTAATGATTATTACAGTTTTAAAATAGAGGCCGCGTCCTTATTGTTAGTGAATGGGTGCATTGTCTATTGATTTGGTTTGATTTGGTTTTATGGGCTTAACGCCTTTTTTCAGCACATAATATCTGTATATCTGGTGGAGGAAGAACCCGGAAAAATTCCGGGAAGATCCACCGACCCACCGGAAACTACTGGTAAGCTCTCTCACATAACTACATTGGCCGATCCCAAGACTCGAACCCGCGCGGACAGAGGTGAGATGGTAGTGATCGGTAAAGGCGAACGCCTTAGACCACGCGGCCACCCGGGGCTCCCATTGTCTATTGAATAAAACGTGTAGTAATTTCTCGAAAGTTATCATTCGTCAACTATTGTTGTATTTGGCATATAAATGAATGAAAGTTATCATTCGTCAACTATCGTTGTATTCGGCATATACATGAACGAAAGTTATGATTCGTCAACTATTGTTGTATTCGGCATATAAATGAACGAAAGTTTTGATTCGTCAACTATCCTAGTATTCGGCAAATAAATTAACGAAACCTTTAAAAACAAATTCCTGAAAATGATACAGGGGTATGAAGACGAATATGTCAGAAATCGAATTGTCTGATAATTATCTGGAAATTCTTCATCTTATGAAATTGAAGTTCATGCCCAGTCAAGGAACATCAAACTGAGGATAGGTATTCATATGTAAGTAATGGACGCCTCTATATACAATTGCCCTTCAGAAGTCTGTTTTTGATTTGTGACAATTTTCAAAGCGATGAATGTGTATATCGGCAGTGAAGTAACATTTTATACTTATATCATTTCGGTATGCTTCTGACCTTCTCTCAAAGGAAGACACTTACGTAGCCTCGATCTGGGACGCTGTTCCATGCTATAACGTTTCGCCGAGTGAAATATTATTGTTTCATCTGTAGTATCGACTTTTGCTGTTGTTGTTTTGTTTTTGTTTTGTTTTGTTTGTTTGTTGTTGTTGTTTTTAAATCTGTCTCCCGTGCTCTCACTAATGTGCCTCATGACTCCAAATTTCTAAATAATTTAACAATTTTAACACCAAATATGCTGCAACGGATAGTTTACAAATCAAGGACGTCATATAATCTTAACTGATCACCCAGCAGCTAATTGAATGAATTTAAATCTATGTACATTATATTTCAGTTTACTGCTGTTATAAATGAAAACGTGTATGACGTACTTTTGAAAGAACGAAAATTTTGTTTGCAAACCGTTGAATTTATTGCTCAGATGAAATCCTATTCTATGTTACATTATTTCCAAAGTATTTAGGGGAACCGGGCACTTCGCATGAAATTATTTTAATTTATATTTTACCCTATATTTAGATGTGATTTATATATAAATATTGTGTTATAGTAAGATAAATTTGTGTTCCACCCACATATTTCGGTTGATAATGAATACAGTTACGAGCACACGTGTCTTTTTGTCCAGAGTATGTATGAAGTTGACGGTTCTTTATCAAAACCCAACCAGGAAATTGGAACTGGTTCTTCTTATTACGTTAATCGAGTAATAATTGTCTGTTACGATTTGATCAACAAACCAGTCTAACGTCAATTTATGTATTTAAAGATTGGAGTAACTAGTCTCAAATTATCATCATAATTGCAGATAAATTAGGGTTGATCCCTAGCATAGCTTGAAATTGTCATTAAACTTTCATGACGTAAAGAGCGATTATCATTGCCAAATAGTGGGTTCTCGATTCAAATTGTACAATGACCATGTATGGCTTTTGTCGTTGACAAAGCATCTGGAAACGCGACATTGCTTCAATCGTGTTTCTAAATCCATACAGAAGTAAACGCTTGCTTTATTTTCATCGAAGAACTTGTTTAAGCGTGAACTATTAACAGACATAAATTTCACGTGCGTGTTTATGAACAATTGACAGTTTTAAAAAGTGTTATATAATTTCAAACTTAAAACTCGCGCAGAAATGTTTATTGTATAAAAAATGTAAATGTAACTCTATAAAATATATTTTAACACCTTGCCATGATCTTGTATCGACTACAAAAGACAGGTATAATGATTTATAACCTGAATGTAAAGTAAAATTCACCGTATTACCCATAATGCATGACCTTGAGTGCTGGCATCAAGTTCCATATGGAATATGGTATCAATCAAAGGGGGTGGGTGGTGGTGGGTTTTTGCGTCGATGATACAATTTTCAATTAAACATCTATTCCAAATATATATGTTGTAAGGAATGAGACATATAAACTTTCAAGTATCAAAGGCAAGATTTAGGTTCTAATCAAATGATACTGAACACATGTAGAACTTGCTATACATCTTTGAATATTTACACTGTAGCAAACAGTGTTCACAAAAATATTTACTCGCTGAGCTTTTAAAATCCTTCCTTGCATTAGTATAAGTGTTTATTTGAATCTGCACGTACTTTCAAAAATTAAAAGAACCAGGTAAAAAGCAACCCCTCTAACGCAGACCAGTTCTGACAACGTAAAATATCTGGAAGACATGTTTACAAAAATCTTACACTTTTTGTCAGGAAAGCATTAATTTGATATTTATTACCTAAAAAGATGATACAATTATATATAAACTCTGGGATAATAGATTGTACACCATAGTTACAGCGTAACATTGTTTTAATTTATCCTGGTTGTGTATTATCGCACCACAGAGTTGCACTACTTTATATGTAAATTCCTCATACAAGCAGCAAACACAGAATCTTCAACCGTGGTTGTGAGAAGATCAAATGTCTAATTTGTAAAAATTCCTAGGGGATGAACCGAATCAAATATGGCGCCATCCCACTTATAGGCAATATGGCCTCTTAATTCTACCGTGAGATCTGCACGATAACAAAGCTAATGGTTTACTTCTACCAATAAAATGAATTAATATCAAAGTATACCTAAATTCTCCGAATGAATTTATTTGCTGGAAAGAATTACATGATGTAGGGATGGACGTGTTGAAGATTTTCTTTGACATCCAATGATTCGGTCTAGTGAAAATAAAGCACCGTCTTAGAAAGGTGGGATTGCCTCTAGTGCGCGTTAGATAATTTGAAGCATAGCACTAAAGCTTTCGTTCGTCTCCAAGGAAGTCCACATATCACATTGTTTCTCTCATGTACAGCTTGTAAAAACCGCAAAACTGTAATAAAGTCGATTTTTCACTGCTTGGTAAATATAAATTATCAGCAAATATATGTTGACTTGATTCCTCCCACCTCTGCGTCTAGTTGAAAGGTTCATATGTTTCTGAATATATGTCAGCCGAATATGCTTTGTAAACACTTTATTTACCGAGAAATACAGGACAGTATGCACTACGGATACTTTATACTGAATACAGAGGACAGTATGCACCACGAATACTTTACACTGAATACATGACAGTATGAACCACGAATGATGTACACTGAACACAGGACAGTATGCACCACGGATACTTTACATTGAACACAGGACAGTATGCACCACGGATACTTTACACTGAACACAGGACAGTATGCACCACGAATACTTTACACTGAACACAGGACAGTATGCACCACGAATACTTTACACTGAACACAGGACAGTATGCACCACGGATACTTTACACTGAATACAATCTATAAATGATTGCTATTTTTATGATATCTGAAGACAAAAGATATTTTGATTTCCACATTATTCTCTCACTCTCGTAAAATGTGAAGGAATGCATGTGGAAGCTGGTGTTCGATCGACTTCTGCTGAAACAATGATTGATTTCCAATCTACGAAATATCTGTACTAAATATTTGTACCTTATGATTCCTAAACAAGTTCAATGGTTTAAGTGGCAATGATAGGTATCGTTTCCAAATTTACCGAATGCTTCTTATGTAATAACCGCTTAGTCAAAAATGTCATCACAAATACCGATTTCCTTCAAGATTGTAAACATTTTCGTTATCATAATACAAGGTATGTTTTTTTATATATTACAATATATGACGAAAGTTTCCCTTAAGTGAAACTGGATTAAACAGACATCATAGAAAGAAGAGCAGCAAGGAACTGAATTAAGTCTTATTTGCCTAATTATCGATTATACGAATACCGGAACTTTAAAGACGTCGAGATTAATTCGTGTTCTCAACGACTATACCAGATCTTTTTAAGAGACATTATCAGGTATCTATTCGGTTTTTCTATATATTAGTTGGGATGGAAAAACGAATACCATTTTATTTTCTGATGTCATACAAATCTTACATTTGTATTTTTACTTCAATTTTTCGATGTACGAATGGGTGAAAGTATTAATAAGAATCGTACCAAGGTATTTATCAGAGCTCTTTAACAGGTCAGTACTTGTATATGACCGAATACAAAAGCTGTTCTAGAAATCTTGTGACATAGTACCTAGCAATGCCATCTACTACGAAACAGATATACAGAAAGTAGGCTTTTTGTGATGTATATTTTCTGAAAGCCAATGCAAAATCCTTTGTAAAGGCAATATCCACAGGTACAATAGCATGGCTCTTTGAGCTACAACATTTTACCATGAGTAAGCCTAAAAATTCAAACATCTTGCAAAGTAGATTTAAGGAACACTAACAGGATACAAGGTACAACGAAATTGACTCTATGGATATAATACGGTTGGTAAGGAAGTGGTCAGTATTTACTATGGGTAGGGGGCGCTGTAATTTGAGGTTGAGGTGGGGTCGAGTATGATTTTTCAGCACTAAAACAATGTAGAGTACAATTTATTGTAAGATACAATTGTGCGTCTCATAAGAGGGTTGAAATTTTGATGCTATATGATTTATCAAAACACCGTTCCACCCAATGACCGCTACAGGCAGTTAAAATAATCTACATATAGTAATAACAGCAGGAAATATAGCAAAAACTGTTCCCAAACTGCATTTGCTAAGGGTCTTTTCAGTTTAGCTTGATAAATCTCCTGAACCGTTTAATAACAATTTTACACATCTTATCACATGTTAACTGAAATCACGGCCTAATTACTCAAGCCAGTAAGCAGAACTGATTGTTTTATTGGTATTCACTCACCTTACTGAGTTAACAAAATGATAATTTGAAAATTCTAATCAACTGGCAATAGCAATTCGGCGCTTGTCAAAAAGTGTTTCGTACACGTAGTGAAATGTATTGGATTTGACGTGACCTTTAATGTATGTCACCGATGGATGTAGTGTACGTTTTTTTTATTACTTTCGGGTATTAATTGACTTAGGTGACAGATGTGTCTGGTGCTAGTTTCATTGGCTTGAGTAAGATTACAGCTAAGCGTACTTGACACAGAAAATAGGAAAACAATGGCTAAACCAGCCCGCCGTTCTGCAGTGCCCGAAACGGAGAAGAGACTGAGGGTTGGGTTTTAAGTGCTATCATTAAATATTGCGACGTGAAATTCTATCCATCCATCCTTGTACATCGCACATTTACACCCCAACCCCCTCCTTTGAGATATCCTGGCTTATCCGCTGAAAGCGTCTGATTATTTAGAAGGAAAGAGTTGTTTTGTATTGTTCAAAAAATTCAGCCTTCTGGAGAAAATGTATAATCGAATGTTATTTTGTATATCAGACACTAGAATATATTTGCTCTGTATGTTCTGTATAACAGACACTAGAACATATTTGATCTCTATGCTCTGTATAACAGACACTAGAACATATTTGCTCTGTATGTTCTCATCTTAAGATGAGTAGTAACATGCTAAATTCTTACATAAATAACTCAAGATTCAGGCAAACAATTTACCGTTTCTTAACATTCCTTTTCTGAAAATAATATAGACGTAAACACAGGAATAGTAGTAGCGGTTGTACCATTTCCACCTACCAGTTCTCGTTTGCAACCATTTCTCGTCAATATTCTCAAAAAGCACAGATTGTGAAATTAAATTACATCTGCGTTTTCTTAACCTTGAGTGACTTTCAAATAAGTTTAAAGAGCAATTATAATTATCAACATCAACTTGTAAATGCATTAATTCAAAATGCCGACCTGAATCGCAATGAATGCATCTTGTGTTGCATTATGTGATGTAAGAAATTACGTACGACCAGATTAGAGCGTGCGCCATAGGAGATTAATAAAGACAATTATGTTTAATTACAAGTGCATGTCGTGCAGGGCTAAAAATATATGTATGTAAGAATTAGAGATAAATTATATGTAACAAGTACGTTTATTCAATGGATAAAGCCGACTTAGCTTTATTTTGAGATCCACCATGCGCAGCAACACTGTCATTTCTAGATCAATGGTTCATCTTTATATCATTATCACTAACATTATATCATTATCACTATCAATATTATTATGTGTAAAAATGTAAAGGGAAATCAAGTACTGAAATACAAATTCACTCAAATGAATACATTATAACGCCGTAACAATGAATGACGACAACTGTTTTAACAGGTGAGGAACCTTGCTCCAATTAAGCTATTTTTATAAGCATCCTAAATGAGAAGATATTTTAGGAAGAACAACTTAGGCTATAGTTTGCTTTGGATAGAGAGCTAAACGAATTTAATCTTTAAGTAGTGAAACTATAATGATAACTGACTTTGGAAAGTAAACAAATATTGGTATTATTGACGAGATCTGTGGTAGTAGTGGTAGTTGTATTGGTAATAGCAGCAACAAGAAAACAAGTAGCAATACATGTTCAAATTACGAGGAAAGTTTATTAAACTAGTTTCATCAGTTATCAATAATAATGAGTTTTAAGCCATTTGCATGGAAAAAAGTTTTGGTTCACTTGTTGTTTTCGATTAGTTTGATATTAGCCTTTAAGACTGTACAAATTTACAGTGCTATGTGGTAAGACATCAATAGATAATATCAATTAAAAAATAATGTCCGTAATATGTGTTACTATTTGTCCATGTATTGCATTTGGATTGAAAGTATATTCTCATCTTAATATGTAACGAAATATAGTCTCATCTTAATACGTAACAAAGTAAAGTCACATCTTAATATGTAAAAAAGTATAGTTTCATCTTAATATGTAACCAAGTATAGTCGTATCTTTATAATAGCAAAGTATAGTCTCATCTTAACATGTAACAAAGTATAGTCTCATCTTAACCAGTAACAAAGTATAGTCTCATCTTAACCTGTAACAAAGTATAGTCTTATATTAACCTGTAACAAAGTAAAGTCACATTTTAATATGTAACAAAGTATAGTCATGTCTTAATATGTAACAAAGTATAGTTTCGTCCTAATGCGTAACAAAGTGTAGTCTCATCTTTATATTAGCAAAGTATAGTCATGTCTTAATATGTAACAAAGTGTAGTCTCATCTTAACCTGTAACAAAGTAAAGTCACATTTTAATATGTAACAAAGTGTAGTCTCATCTTAATATGTAACAAAGTATAGTCACATCTTAATATGTAACAAAGAATATGATTTCACCAATTGGTTTTGAAAATCTGTGACGGTAATAAAGAAAGTAAACGTGAAGATGGATGTTCCTTATTCTTCCGCGCTTGATTCTGCGATGGCGGTCTGACTGGTGGTGTTATCCTTTTTTCACAAGTTGAGTTCTTGAATCATTACACTGAGTACAGAATACTCTGCGAAATGTCAAATTTAATACTGACATGAAGACTAATGAGGCTGGGAAGTGTTATTACGTTGAAATTGATGAAAATAAAATAGATGCTTCCGCTTACTAACTCATCTGTTCTTTGGTGCATTTGCCGGTATATTTCAAGTGGTTGTGTTCCAAAACAATATGCTGGATTCTGCAGACACTATGTAAGCTTTGTTATGGATACATCTTTTTTTTTTAAAATCAAAACAATGCCGAATAATGAAAAGAACTGCACGCTGACTAGATCAATCAATTCACAAGACGAGGTACGAAAATTTGCAACCACGTAACTGTATTCCAGAAAGAGGAAATATTCAAGTTTTAATGACTTTAGATCTTTCCAATAATGGATTTTTTAATTTCTGAGACACAACCTCAATTATTGTTCAATGTAGAGTCTGACACTTAAAAAAATAAATAAAAACAACTTCACTAATATATGTTAAATTAATTTACATGTCCAACTTACCTTACTATGACATAAATGAAACGAGAAAGAGGGACATTTAATATTTTATGTCACTGATGATTTGCCATAAATTTCACATATATTAATTATTTTGGTAAATTTAATTTTGACAAGATAATGTATGTTCTGATTGAAATTAAAGGAATATTTTCCATGTTCAAATGCTCTATTCTGTATTTTTCATTAAACTATGAAATCTCGCAACAGTTTAAAGGTTTATTATAGGGGATAGAACTATGTGTAATAACGCTGCTATATATTATCTATTTAATCATAATTGACTACTATTCACTTTCATTTCATTCAGCAAAGCTTAGCCTGCTAATCGGCATTAATTATATCCAAATTAGATTTTTCTAATGGTGTTAGAGCCTCTTTGAATGAAGCCCATCATTTTGGTAGACATAAGTCAGTCATCAGCAGAAAGTTCGTTTCTGCCTTTCAAAATAACGAGCAGAAAAGAGCGGAAAAATCACGTAAGGAATAGTTTGTTATATAAATGTATCATAGGATAGGTTTCCAATCAATTTATAATAAGAATTTACAATTTAGACCAATAAATGCTTGTTTAATGCCATTTATTCTACCAAAGAGGAAATAAACATTAATATTTCAAAAACAGTTTATGCTACATAAAAAATATTAAAATTTGTATTTCATAATAATATACAATTTTGCTGCTTGATACAAAAAATAAGATGCACTTAACTGAACGATACGAGAGAAGCAATTGCGTTTATTTGATGTTTAATGAAAAAAAAGATCAAGATATAGAAAAGCTGCGAAGGAGATTTCTTGTTTTTATCTCAGTAATTATTTCAAAAAAGTCACAATTGTTACATAAATATCTATGAAACAAGAAATTTTTTTAGCTATAAGGTTTACACGTCATGGCTATCTCAATAAGTTGAGAACATTTTTCTAGTCGGAGGCTACAAAGAGTCAAGGAAGGAATCAACGGTTTTGTCACAGTATCACGCATTACTATAAAAAAATATTATATGATAATTCAGTATATTTATCCTCCCTACTTACACGATCTCATGAAAAGTAAGTTTCGTTCCGTTCCCTACATCAAAGTAAAGCGCAGTGGATTGCTTGTACACCCTGACCTTGGGTCTCCTATATTACATTTTTAGAGGGTTGACCTCTAGCAGACCATCCAACAGTGTTAAGAAATTATCCTATACAAATTGAAAATGTATTTTAGAATAAAACCTTGTTGTTTTAAAATTATACTCATTGTTGTTGTTGTTTACTTTGGTTGCTATAATCGAAGAGCTAACCAACTGAACAGGACACAAAAAATAAAATACACCAAATGTAAAGAATGGTTCACTTAACAGTCTACCTACACATTACACAAGCAAGCGAGAATAAGACTTCCTTTCACAAGACTTTATATTAGGCACGTTGATAACCATTGGCAGGCAGACATTATTGACATGCAATCATATGAAAAAGACAACATTATATGCAAATACATTTTGATAGTGACATATATTTTTGGGAATTATTCTTGGGATGAAAAGATGAAAAGAAAAATGGAAGACTACATACACAATGCCAACACAATAACAGACAAGATTAAGTTTGATGAAGGAAAAGAATTTTACAGCAGGAAAGTTAAGGATTTGTTGAAAAAGGAAAAGATTGAATACTTATCTACATACTGAAACAAAAAAGCATTGGTTGTGGAGAGGTTTAACAAAATCTTAAGGATAAGAGTGTGGAAGTATTTTACTCTAAATGAAAGCAGATAATGAGGTGACGTGTTACCAAAGATAACTGATGGTTGCAATAGCACTGGTCACAGATCAATAGACACCATTCAGCTTGAAGCACACAAAGAATTAAACAAATAAAAATTATGGGTGTAACTATTTGGTTACCTTTAGCACATCTAAATTTAAATTAACACCCTTGAAACAGGCAGAATTTCTAAATACAAAACAATTTTGAAAAGGATTACCTTACTAACCTTACAGAGGAAACATTTAAAATGAAGAAAGTAATGTCAGATGATATAGTCGATTGCAAACTGAAGGACTTGAAGGAGAAGAATGTAAATGCAGTTTTGCGAACAAAAATTATCTCTATATGACAAAGAAGATGACATATATAAACCTAAAACTATTTCGAAAACCAAAAGAATAGACGTTAGGAAGAAGCTAGTTGTTAAATCGCAAGGATATGATGAATTGTGAACCAGCTGCAAACATGATGCCATTAAAATAATGATATGTCAGAGATACACCTTTCACCCGTGACAGATGAAGAACAATACATGAATAAAGTCTTAAAGAGCATGAAAACTTTGAGGTTTTGAAAGATAATCGGTTTCCAGAATTTGAGAGATGTGGCAAAAAGACCCCCAGCAGATTAGAGGATGAAGGAGCTGAACCATGAACTGCGTGTGAATTTGTGCTGAACACAAAATGAGAGTGAAAAAATAAAGTACATCAAAAGACATCACCAGAAGGAATATAATGGCACATATGCAACACGAGATATGGCGACATAATCTACACATTGCCCTGGCATGTTAATAAATGATATCATGAATGAAACAAAAAGAGAGGACATTAAAATATATGAATTTGATTGCAACTACATCGAGAAAAGATGACAAACAGATACACTGTAAACGACTACAAGCGATTATATGAGATTTTGAACGTAATAAAGGTAACGAAAATCACATAAATCTTGATTTAATCGTGAGGAAATGAAAATTTCTTTCGAATCTCATCAAAGAATGTATATAAATTACACAATCAACTATGCAACTTTATCGAACAACATTTTTACCATGTACAACTTCAGCACATCCATTGAACTTTCTGTTGCAAAAAATTCAGCAAACCTTTCACAGTGTGTATATATACACATTTTGAAGATACCATTTTCGCAGAACTTACATTTGGCATCTAGAAGTGAGTGAAATTAAAATACACAAATAAACGGTACAATCAGCTGTAATTGTTACAACTACAAGGAAGAAAAACTGATAGAGGAAATGGAAAAACAAAATATTAAATACCAGAGATATAAAACGTTTGTAAAATCATAGAAATTAAACCGGTATTTCAGTGAAGGAAATGAAAAGATTAGAGAGAGAAATCAACAAAGAATGGTATGTGAAGGTGGAAAAGCCGTAAATATAGGCTGGATGTATTTACATTAGAAAAGCCAAGTTCACAATAATGAACAGTATTTACATTAGAAAAGCCAAGTTCACAATAATGAACAGTATTTACGTTAGAAAGGCCAAGTTCGCAATAATGAACAGTATGTATATTAGAAAAGCCAAGTTCACAATAATGAACATTAAATACATCAGAAAAGCCAAGTTCACAACAATGAACAGTATTTACATGATAAAAGCCAACGCACAACGATGAACAGTATTTACATTAGAACAGTCAAGTTCACAATAATGAACAGTATTTACATTAGAAAAGTCAAGTTCACAATAATAAACATTAAGTACGACCAATGATACAATACTAGCTTAGGGAAATATAGGAACACTCGAGTCCGAAAGAAATAGACTATACTACTTATGTAGACCTGAGGGAAATATAGGAACACCACTCCTGTCCGAAAGAAATAGACTATGCTTTTAATGTGATTATACAGCTATGATAATCTCAGGATAAGAGTTATCTCGAAGGGAGATCGACACACATGCAGAGCACGGTGGACTGTAGATTAAACACACTAACATGTATAGTACTTTACCCTTGTTCTGCGATTCCATTTGATACAAATAATTTGCTAACTCACTCTAACCAAATTAACTTATAAACATATTTAACGAGATAAAACATTTACTAAAATGAAACTAAATGTTTTATACACAAACCATTAAACATGTTTGGTAAGTGCATTTTAAAATTGTATCTTTAAGATTCTCGGAACAGATACAAAGAACAATGTTTCATTTCAAATTAGCAAAATCAACAAAACTGGGCAGAACTGATGGCAACAGTTTGTTGTGAGAGTCCTAATGGAATTTAAGATACCATGGTGTTTCAGAGTTAGTTAAATCTGTTTACATGTTTCACGTTTACTTTCAAATTAGAAAACTGTTATCTGAATGTAACATACATCTACCTGGCGAGAATATAAGTAATCCGACCAATCAACAAGGATTAAAACAATATTTTATTTTATCAGCACCAATTTTAACATTCCATTAAATAATGGATATAGGCACATTAACGGAAACAAACAAACCTTAACAATTATAATCTACGATAGATACTATTCAGAAACATAAAAATGTCAAATTTTGAAGAAAAAATTCACTGAGGAAAAATAAATTCCTGTATTTGCATTAGGTGGTAGAAGTGATATAGTTAAAAGAAAAACAAAACAAAAAAACTCAAACATCTAAGACCGAAAGTGAATACACAAATGGGCATTTAGAGTCATGTATTGGATAAGAGAGAGAGAGAGAGAGAGTGTGTGTGTGTGTGTGTGAGAGAGAGAGAGAGAGAGAGAGAGAGAATTACAAATATATACCAAACAGAGCGGAAAGTGCTATCCCTGGATTCTACAGGAGAATACTTGACAACATTAACAGAAGTTTTAAATACGAATAAATAATATTATCATACAGGTTAGAGAATGTTTAATTTGTACTCTACGGAGATTCGAACCCGGATCCGCGGGTTACGGCACCAATCGCCTTATCTGTAAGCACCAACCTATATACCATCTCGATCATTGAAAAGCAAACTTTTCCGGCTTGGAAGCTGGAACGTAAGGACTATGTGTCCTAAAATGACTGATGTCGTGCAAGTGACTGATGATGTCTGCAAGACAGCACTGATTGACTGCGAGCTGCATAAGCTGAACATCGACATCGCAGGTCTCCAAACAACAAGACTAGCTGACGCAGGCTTAATATGTGACGTCAATTACACCTTCTACTGACATGAAAAGAGCGCTGACGAACAGCGTAAACATGGAATGGGTTTTACAGTCAGCAACGCATTGATGCAGAAGATCAAGCGACAGTTGCAATATCTGAGTACATCATCTAACTCCACATGTCATTCGCTGGAGGCTTTGTTACAGTCATCAGCGCCTATGCTCCAACTTTATAAGCATACCCCGACGACAAAGATTTCTTCTGTAACGCTTTACATGGCATACTCGAGCGCGTACTACAGGGTAAGAAGTAGTTCCTCCTCGGTGACTTCAATGCAACAGTCGGATCAGACCAAAGAGAATGGCCATCATGTCTCGAACGCCACGGTGTAGGCATGATAAACGAGAAAGGCCAGAAGTTACTCGAACTTTGCGCTCAGAAGCAGCTTTACATCACCAACATATTCTTTAAGAGTCCTAACATCGGCACAAGATGTCACGGCGCCACCCAAAATCCGGTCATTGGCATCAACTCGACCTTATTATTACCAGGAGACGCGACCTAGCCAGTGTACTTCACACCATAACCTATCACAGTGCAGATTGTGATACCGACCAATCACTTGCAAGCTACAGAGTAAGACTGCAACTCCGAGCGCTACATGTATTCAAACATGAAGGCTTTCCACACATCGACACACCCAGCATGAAAGACAATGTGAAATGCCTGCAGGTCTGAGAGACCTATGGGGCAGATTAATCCGAAGAAGGCCGTAAGGGAATGCTTAAGAAGTCTGGAGCGCCCTGAGCTCATTTATCTACGAGTCAGCTATCACTACATTTGGTTAAAACAAGACTAAAAACAAAGACTGGTTCGAGACCGACGCAGACAAAATGGTTCCAGTGATAAAGGTCATAATATAAACTAATTATGTCACCCTGGATAATTAAAGGATATTAATAGAATGTTGACTACATAGACTATAACTTAAATCCGACACCTGAAACACTTCTGGATTTCAAGTCAGCGAAGAATGCGGCGCAGAAGACAGCCAGGCACTGTGCAAATCAGTATTGGGCCGATCTATGACAGGAAATACAGACCGCATCATACACAGGAATACGGGAACAAGAAGGTCCTTGACCCGACTTTCACCAAAGTTGCCCCCATGAAGGCACTTGACGGCGAGGTGATCATCGACAGGAGCAAGCAGATATCTTGTTGGGTGGAACACTATCTTGTACTCCCATGAAACAGATATATCCCAGCTAGCGCTTGACGCACTGCCAGAGTTACTTGTCATGGAGGAGCTCGACGAGGCGCTAACAGTGCTCGAGTTCAACTGAGTCATATATTCCCTGCCAAGCGAAAAGGCACCCGAAAGGAAGAAATTCCAGCCAAAGTGGTCAAGTGTGGAAAGTCCAGCCTGCTACCACATCTCTAAGACCTCCTTCTCCTCTGTTGTTCGGAAGGAGCAGTACCAAAGCACATGCGTGACCCCAACATCATCACACTATAGAAGAATAAAGGCGACCGCGGGAACTGCAAGATCTGCCACGTCATCTCACTCCTCAGAATTATATATATATATATATATATATATATATATATATATATATATATATATATATATGTATACATATATATATATATATATATATATATATATATATATATATATATATATATATATATATGGTTTTACAATTTTCGTATTGAACCAAGTCAGCAGAATCCTAATGGTATTAATTCAACTGTTGATTTAGCTGACGCAGTTTCATTTGCTAAAGATATACTATCACCTCGCGGACCTTCTGTTAAAACGTTTTTAAGTCTGAAACTACACAACATAAATTAATTAACTATTATGGATTTACTTTGCTCCATCACGGTTTTGCTGAATACAACTTAGTAACAATACAATAAATAGAACAAAATGCCATTCAAATAAAATAAAGACACTTTTATAGACAATCTTTATCAACTTCAATATTGAACCTGTAGATTTTTGGATTTTACATTGACCTTTACATTAGGTTAGAGGTAAGCAACAAACCCCAATACATAGTGAAACTATTAACTACAGTTAACTACGGATAAGTCGCAGCAGCAGGAGTAGTTATTGAAGGAACAATGTGTAGGAAACAACCGTATGTTAAATTTATATGATCTAGATGGAGCTGTAAAAGAATTAAACATGACAAATGCCATGTAATAATATCAGAGAAATGTGCAGAGTTTAATGAAAACAAGACCACAAACAGTTCATTATAAAATGAGTGCAAGATTGAGAGAACAAAGGCTGCTGACTCAGACTGGATGATGCTTTTATTCTATATGCATATACTGATCTTGATGCATCCAATTTTCCCTATGCATCTACAAACCCAGAAAATCAGGCAAAACTTGAAAAGCCTAGGCAACCTAAACTTATTAATGTTTACCTACCTTCTAATGATCATGAAAAATACGAGTGTATAATTATTGTATGCACTTCTAGTATGCATGTTGCTCACACGTTTTTAAAAAGTCCACATTTGGTGAGGTTTTGTCGTCTCCGACGTTTGTATAGCATATTAATAATATAGCATAGCTAACGCAACATACAGTAAATACATAGCTCCTCATAAAATCCCAAAAGGAGTTAAATACCTTAATCGAACACATCAATGTATTACATACACCCCGATGAAACATTAAAACTTTAAAAAATTGTTTTTATCTTGGATGTACCAGGTAGTAAAGTTTCATCATGTTTGATATGAAAGTAAAGGGAGATGATAACAAGGCTTTGATACAAATTTGAGTAGAATGCTTATGAAAGACATCACCATATACAATGGAACTGACGATCGTTTCGATTTGAATGACTACAACATTTTTATGATATACACATAGTTGTAGCTACCTGATTCAGTTAGGAAAAATAGGATTGAGCAAGGCAACCTGAATGATAAATTTAGAAAGTTACTATCAGATAACAGGTGTAGGTAACGCACTAAATACCGGTACAGAAGCTGTACAGTTTGCGCGGTATGGACCTCAGTTTAGAATACCATTAGACTTTCAGATTCCAACAGATCACTGTCCTCTGTATCCTTGTGATCTTCCACAAAATTGTAGATTGATTATGCAAAGGTCTCAGGGAGTATAGAAAATAACAAACAAGGCTACAAGATGCAAACCGTTATAGTAGCATTCGATTGCTTCAGAAAAGAAATTTGTTTGATTAATTTGATTTCTTTTTTTAGACTGTCTGACACCAAGTCATCGTCAATAATGGTTATACTGGCAAAGATAAATCATTATGGTATCTGACAATATTTTTTCATGTGTAAATATTTGAACTGTTGTCTTTTCCATTACATTTTGCATTTGTTTGCCGAATACAGCGTTGTTCATAAATTTGAAGAAGTTTTCTCAAAATCATGAGTTGATTTTGTGTTAAATTTGTAATCAGTTCAATATACGATTTTAAACACCGTTGTTGATCAACAAAGACAACTCCATGTATCATTTTCAGTTTCAGACTTCATTGCATGTAAGCTTTAAGGTTCTGTAGTGAAAGATATATTTGTCTTTATTTTTCAATGTACTTTATTGTTTTGGTACAGATGGATTTGTACCTTTGAAAGCATTTGTCAACTTCTCTTGCAAGGGAGATAAATAAATATTTGGTCAAGAAAGAATTTCTCTGGAGCTAATGTGTAGTCTTTAAAATGGTTGTGTATGTGTAACATAATCTCCAAATCCACTTCTAAAATGAAACCAATATCATTGTCGTCTGGTATATCGAACAAACTCTTCTTCCACCCATGTCATTTCCTCATTAGATACCTATTAAAAGTTATTTAGCAGAATTTATTTGCCCATGGCCCACCCACAGAGGTAGTTACGTGTCCACGTAAATAATAAATGACATTAACTTTTCGTAGTTACTATCAATTTTACTTGACAATCGTTTTTCAATTAGTATTCGTGATTTGCTTGAGCATATCTGTGTAGTATCATGCTACTTCAACCTCTTATTCCACTCTTATTCATTAGTAACATGTAATAGTCTATTATTCTACTCGTAATCATTAGTAACATTTCACAGTCTCTTATTCCACTCTTAATCATTAGTAACATGTCACAGTCTCTTATTCCACTCTTAATCATTAGTAATATGTAATAGTCTCTTATTCTACTCTTAATCATTAGTAACATGACACAGTCTCTTATTCCACTCTTACTCATTAGTAACATGCCACAGCCTCTTATTCCACTCTTAATCATTAGTAATATGTAATAGTCTCTTATTCTACTCTTAATCATTAGTAACATGTCACAGTCTCTTATTCAACTCTTAATCATTAGTAACATGTCACAGTCTCTTATTCCACTCTTATTCATTAGTAACATGTAATAGTCTATTATTCTACTCGTAATCATTACTAACATGACACATGCTCTTATTCCACTCTTAATCATTAGTAACATGTCACAGTCTCTTATTCCACTATTAATCATTAGTAACATGTCACAGTCTCTTATTCCACTCTTAATCATCAGTAACATGTCACAGTCTCTTATTCCACTCTTATTCATTAGTAACATGTAATAGTCTATTATTCTACTCGTAATCATCAGTAACATGTCACAGTCTCTTATTCCACTCTTATTCATTAGTAACATGTAATAGTCTATTATTCTACTCGTAATCGTTAGTAACATGTCACAGTCTCTTATTGCAGTCTTAATCATTAGTAACATGTCACAGTCTCTTATTCCACTCTTATTCATTAGTAACATATAATAATCTATTATTCCGCTCGTAATCATTAGTAATATGTAATAGTCTATTATTCTACTCGTAATCATTAGTAACATGTCACAGTCTCTTATTGCAGTCTTAATCATTAGTAACATGTCACAGTCTCTTATTCCACTCTTATTCATTAGTAACATATAATAATCTATTATTCCGCTCGTAATCATTAGTAATATGTAATAGTCTATTATTCTACTCGTAATCATTAGTAACATGTAATAGTCTATTATTCTACTCTTAATCGTTAGTAACATGTCACAGTCTCTTATTCCACTCTTAATCATTACTAACATGTCACAGTCTCTTATTCCACTCGTAATCATTAGTAACATGTCACAGTCTCTTATTCCACTCGTAATCATTAGTAACATGTCACAGCCTCTTATTCCACTCGTAGTCATTAGAAACATGTAATAGTCTCTTAAAATTGTAAGTTCTACACCTGAGGTATTTAAACATGCATCACGTTCTAATCATGTTCATGTTTGGTTCTAATCAAAATTGTCGAATTTCGCTATTGGTGATCATCTTCAAATATGGTTCAATATCATAGAAAAAGTCATTAAAATCTTGGTTGTTACTACTGTAAGATCTGTATTCGTTTACAGTGCGAATAAGTGAATCTCTAAGCCTTTCGTTGTGATTATGTTTAAATTTTGTTTATTAACGCGTATTAATTCTTTGCTAGTTGACAATGTATTCAGGGGGAAATAATTTTCTTCTTTATTTGTTTTGGTATTGGTGCGTAAAGTATTGAAGTGTTCATTTTGATTGATTTAACTGAAATATTTCAATATATATTTATTTATTTTGCATGTGTGAAAGAATAATAGAGAGAAAGAGATATTAACAGTGCTTGTATTTTATTTGTGTGGAAAACTAGGAAAAAGAAAAAGTATATTTGTTATCAGTACACTGATAAAACATAAGAACACAGTGAATAAATTAATTTATGTAAATCATTTTGTCATTCAGATTCATAATATATTTGTCCGTTAAACAGTTGTCTGTTGGGAGTATGGCTTCACTCTAAACGGGTTTCCATTATGAGATGTTTACTCCGAACAAGTGTGCGTTATGGTCAGGTGTCCCTGTGGGCATGGGTCAATATAATAATTGGTGCTGAAAAAAAAAAAATTACTTTCAGTTTGTGCCTTGAATATTACAATATCTGAAAAATCGCTTTCTTTAATTATCCTGAAGTTTTATTTGTCAAGCTAAAAGATGACCAAAGTGTTATCCCGAATTCTATTAAATCTTCCTGATGTACCGTTGGAAAGTGTTTTTTTAGTTCAAGATGACTGTCCGACATGTTTTACTATCATGACGCCACTAATCAGCTTAGAAGCTTCTTTCACTGCGTCGTCAAAGATTCAATACTATAATGCCTTTATGAGTTTCAATATTTTTTAAATTATTTTTGTTATGTCACACTTTTCATTTTTGTCAACTATACTATTAAAGCGACTCAGTTAAGAACTGTTGCTTAATTAAAAACAGGCACAAGGGCTAATAGAAATAAAGAAAATCGATTTTGAAATTTTACGCTCTCTATCCTTTTCCCTTTTGTGATTGTTTTTGTTAATTATATACAAGTATAGACATATGACAATTAAAAATATGATGGGGTGAACATGACGTTTTATGAACCAGTAAACCTAATATTGACCTACATGAACTTTAAACCAAATAAAGATATAAAATCTGTATTCGTACAACCGTTCTTGAAATACAAACCAAAGCAATTTCTCATCTTTACGCGAATTATTTTCAATGACGTCGCCTATTTCTAATTATCAATGAATTAATCCCATGCATACTTCTTTATGGCGTCACATATTAACGCTTATGTAAGTGAACTGTTCATGGTTTTGTCAATGAAGGATCTAATCATGCGTTGGCGTTATTTGAACGAATTCGTTCGCTTTTAAGTAGGAAATAGCTGGATTTTGGTAGAAAATCAAATCTAGATTGCTCAAAACATGTGTCTTTGTCCTTTCATGCGTCAATTGTACCAAGTTCTGCTATTTTCTTTTCTTTTTTATCAGTGAAATTGAAACCGAGATAGTGATAACCATGGTACAGCCTACTATTCGCAATGGCTATACCGCCAACATCGACATGGCATTGAAAATGTCTTCTAAAATATCAAATATCGCAATTTTGATTACCCTGACATCGACGTCTCCGTACGCCATGTTTTCTGTAAACAAAAATAATCCTACGTCACATGGTAGGCAACTGTACGTGCAAAACTTCGGCTACAATATGACGTTACCTGCGTTCAATATAGGAATATGTTGAACAGCTACCAATATGCAAAAGGAATGGTGATTGGTTTAAAGAATATAATAATATGAATCATCGCAAATAAGATGACGCCGTGCCATCCAATAAAAAGCATCTCTCACATGAATCATGTAATAATCTGAGATATTGTCTTAAAAGTATGCAAATTGCCATTTATTTTCTAAGTTATAAAGATAGAACTAGAACGTCTTCTTTATTAGATAGATTTGTTACATACGGGTATTTTGGGTCTGTTTTTAGTTTTTGAAGTTAAAGAATACTTTCTTTGTGGGCTCTATTTCTCAACGTTATAAAGAAAGGTATACCATAATATGCTGTACCCGGCATGTACGACGTAAATACAATGGTGTGACCGATAATACTGGACTGTCTTATCCACATTGATGCGAGACAAAATTATGTTAAAATATGAGAATGGTGTACCCGGCTCTCAGGCAGTGAAACTAAAGCAGCATAATATATTTTGTTCTTTTGCACTTCGTGTATATCAGTCGAAACATCCTCGGGCTTTCCCGTCATGTCGAGAAAGAAACCTCGGATGCAATTCGCCGCCATTGAGAACTATATTCCGAACTACTTTTGTTAACATGGCACAATATAGCTGCGGAGGAAGACAAAGTTACGATCAGAACATTATCGGCATTTTCTGTCGCAACATATGTGGTGCACTCCGCCAGAGACGAATCACCAAAACCCATCAAATTTATGTGTGTTCCTACAACTACATCCACGGTTATTTCACGACTTGACAGAAATGGCTGAGAGATGTTTCGATTGTCTGTGCAGGGCGTGAGGATTGGTGGAAACGTAGAAAGAAGCTTTAAAGCAAAATGCATGCTGTAAAAGGAAACTAAAAATAATTTGCTCCAAATAGATTGATCTTATTTCTTCCATGGACATCCTTTTAAAGTCAGACACGGATTTTATAGTGTCTGCGCAAATACATCGGACACCTCATAGGGTCAGTTCAAAACAGATTGGTGCAAATATTCATTATTAATATCAGCAGCTAAAGTTAGGGGCGAGATATCAACGAGCACTGCTGTTCAAAATTTCATAAATTTCACTTTGCATTTGTTTTTTTCTGCTTTATTTAAAATGTCGAAAAATCGTGAAATTATGATTATTTTAATGTAAAAATGCTGAAAATCAGCGTTTAAAGAAGGTCAAGCTTTAACGTTAGTCAGTGAGCTACCGAGTCAAAGTTTACGCTATAACTCTCTCTCTCTTATTGTTGTTAGATATATCCAGAGATCATAATTGTTTTGGCAAAGTACGCCAGACACGCTTTATCGCTTGTATCCCAGTTTCCTGACATTGTTGTATATATGGTCATGCAATTTCCATGCGTGCATTCACTTATGTTAACACCCATAAGAAGTAAATTGTAGTTGTAATGACCTACTTTTCTTGCTAAACTGGCTATGCCAAGGTGTTGGATTATGTACTGTAAAGGCGAAGAAGGTGACACATATCATTCAGCAGAATTTCCTGTTGGTTCATTTATAGAACACACCTTCAAATTTGTATCTAATCGTAACCGTGAAAGAAGAGAAAAATCTTTCATTTGGATTGATTTCATAAATGAGAAATACAGTAAAAAACTGTTTCATGCAATATTTCACTCGCGTTCTCTTTCTAAAATGCCAATTGTATTCTTGTTTATAATGTTTTCGTGGACTTGCAGTTAGAATTCATAGTTACACCCTGTCAGTCATCCTTATTTGGCACCTCCTCATCTCTTTACCAGTGACCAAAAGCAGGGCCACAATGTCAATCAACGTTACTTAGGACCGCCTCATCTCTTTAGCAGTGACCAATAGCTAGCTGGGCCACCAGCTGTTGCGGGGAGCGAGTGAGCTTGTGGGAGGTCAAACAAGCAAGGTCCCACAATGTGCAGTAACATAAAGGGAATATATAGCAACTTTGTGCTTTGATATGAACTCCTAAAAATTTTGATTGGATTTGTCTAAAATTTTAAATCTTTTACGTGTAATCAAGATGCTCCTCAGTGAATGAAGACTGGAGGGGTTTAGAGTAAATAGTGGAACTAATAATGAAATGGTAGGTTCGTCACGCTCTATATGGGCCCGCGACTATCGTAATTTATGAATATTTACATCATGGCTTAAAGATTTTTCACTCCAAGTAAATGTTTGCAGTTTCCATCGTAACGTACATATGTACATGACTTACATAAAGAGAGCCGCAAACGTTGTTTGATATGAAAATTATGATGTTATGAATACTGCGTTGTTTTATAACTGTAATATAGGTAAAATGTATAAATTGCCACAATGAGAGAACTGTACAAACATGTTCATTTAAGATCGTTTCGCTTACATTACCAGGAATTTATGTTAATAAAGCTTAGATTAATTGCTTAAAATATTTGAACTTGAGCTTGATGTTGTGAATTTATTTTGAACTTTCATGATTTGTTGTACAAAGGCGTGCTAAATTGAATTAGATTTTCGATCAAGGACCTTTTTTGTTATAGAGAACCTAACACATATACATTATACTTCCGCGTGAACGTAATTTACTCATGTCAGATGATAACACATCCCAACACCGCGTGAACCTAATTTATTCATGTCAGATGGTAACATCCAAACACCGCGTGAACCTAATTTATTCATGTCAGATGGTAACATCCCTACACCGCGTGAACCTAATTTATTCATGTCAGATGGTAACATCCCAACACCGCGTGAACCTAATTTATTCATGTCAGATGGTAACATCCCTACACCGCGTGAATCTAATTTATTCATGTCAGATGGTAACATCCCTACACCGCGTGAACCTAATTTATTCATGTCAGATGGCAACATCCCTACACCGCGTGAACCTAATTTATTCATGTCAGATGGTAACATCCCAACACCGCGTGAACCTAATTTATTCATGTCAGATGGTAACATCCCAACACCGCGTGAACCTAATTTATTCATGTCAGATGGTAACATCCCAAAACCGCGTGAACATAATGTAATAAAAGAAATGAATTTCAGACTATTCGGGTTTTCTTTTTCTTGAGAAAGTATTGATGTAAGTATTGAAGTATAGTGGAAAGAATATATATATATATATATATATATATATATATATATATATATATATATATATATATATATATATATGTGTGTGTGTGTGTGTGTGTATGTGTGTGTGTGTGTGTGTAAATATCACGGCTTAACGATATATATTCCTATTTTCATGATAGGTTCCTATATAAAAAATTCATTTATTTATATCGATTGCCTCCAGGAAGAAATGACGTCTACACTGCTTTCTGATTGTGTTTGATGGTGATTAAAATCTCCCAAAGATTTTTAAATATTTAATTTGCTCTCTTTTTTATTACCCAAAAAAGTACATATTTTTCTTCGAAATTTTGGACAAGCAAACGAAATATTATAAGAAATCACTGTATTGAGGCATACCAAACAACGGGTATATGTCATTATTCGCGTGAAAGCCACTAAATGTTGTTGCAAAATGTCATCTGAAAATAATGAATATATGCGTTTCACATAAAAAAGGATCTAGAAAGCAAATTTATCAACTCCTGTTTGGTTTTGGGTATTATTTTTATTCGTCTATTAACTTGGACTTAATGTATAAAAGACAAACTCCAGCTGAAATGTAATCAAGCAGTGTCCAAGTTTGAAAGTAGAAAAAACAATTGATTAAATCAATTTAAAATGTGTAAAACTGTCCAAAATTAACCGACAAACGGAGATGCTTGTCTCATGAAACGGAAGCACTGAATTAAATTACAGCACACATGATGCACTAATTATAATAATTTGAAATTAAGAGTCGATGATAGATCTATTGCGTGGTACTTTTCAAACGGTAGATTAATCAGACTGTTATGAATAAAGGCTAATACTTAAATAGGCAAATGTTGAAAAAAGGCATTTTAATAATTATTAATTTTGCACCCGCTGCACCCAATCTTTTGCCTTGCTTGATCATTACATCTGCCTTCCCCAACCTCACAGGGTAAATATATCATTATTTTTTGGATGACAAAGAAGCTGGACAGAAGTACAGTTGCAGAACACATCTCTTCCCCTGACCACACTTTTAGTGATGTAAGACTGAGTGCAATTGTTTGCAACTCCAACTGGAGTTCCGAAACCAGGAAAGAAAAGGAATCTTACTGGATACGACGCCTTATTATTACACACTGAAACCAAAGGGCTTAAGACAAGAATACTACAAAAAGGACAACCACACTCAAATAAAATCATCATCTATTTACAGCCACCACTTTGTCAATTAAGTAATTCGTTCCTTTTGCTCATTACTCACTCACTCGCCTATAATTACTACTGTTATTTTTTGTTTTGTTTTGCGGGGTTTTTTTTGTTGGGGGGGGGTATAGTTCTTCCTGGTGTTATTATTGCTATGGTCATAACTCGCATTACAGAAACAATGCAATATCAGGGATATAATTTGCGGTTACACCACTTTACATTAAAAAACAGATGGCGATATGGCTCCTCCCTTTGTAGGTCAATACCAACTAGTTTACAACATCATCAGTCAAGTTTAAGCCAACTAGACGAAACATTAAACATTTTTAAGCTTTAATTGCATTAGAAATAGCTATGCAAACCATTGTAATGTTAACGCCTTTTTTGTCTTTATTGTTTGTCTTGTCTCTATTTTGTGTTTGCCTTTCACAAAGACTCAATGAGATTCGAAAACGCTTGGGCTAGTTACACTGTTCATTGTCAGTCTATTGCATTTATATATGTATATATATTTATATATATATATATATATATATATATATATATATATATATATATATATAAGAAACAAGAAATGTAGGTCTTCTCTCTCTCTCTCTCTCTCTCTCTCTCTCTCTCTCTCTCTCTAGAGAGAGAGAGAGAGAGAGAGAGTAAAGAACTACATTTCTTGTTTCTTATTTTCCAACCTTCCCTTATATATTTTGTCATCTTTTCTACCATTATTTGCTTTGTTAAACGGTTCTCCAACACATCTCTATTTGGAGAAGTTCCAACATAATTCATTGTTTATGCTTAACAATACAGGTGCTTGAATGTTCTTAGATACAGAGAGAACAAAAATATAAAGAAAACAAAGATAATAAACAACTCGACAACACTTATGTTGCCCATTTCTCTTTTCCTTGAAGTTTTAGAAAATAGAAGTAGCCACGAAAGAGAGAAACAAAAGTTGCAGACACAAACTGACTTGTGCTTGGACCCAACGAGGTTCTACCAGTAATAGGTCAACATTTTTTTAGACAAGACATTGTCTGTTTTGTACAAAATTTCAGCCACGAATAAACATGAAATATATTAACACTTCTAAGGTAAAATATAAATCAGAGAAAATTATTAACCTTTTTTTATGACAATATATAATCAAGTCATGGTGACTATAGAACACGAAAGGGTTCTTGTAACAACTGGGGTTCAGCCAAGGAATTTAGTAGGAAACATGCTGTCATACATTTTAACAATAAGCGAGGTTAAAAAATATATTGTTAAGTATATTGAAAACTTAGCAGATCAACGCAGAGATACGTCCTGTGGTTATTGTCCATAAGAGGCCAACATGTCAAATCAGAGAGAAAATGTATCATATACAGTATATTGTGTTATAATATTGTTAAATGAACAGTTTAAACAACAGCTAGGCACGAAAAGATGGCCGAGGTATTCAATCTCACAAGAGGAAATGGATATATTGGGGGAGAAGACCAGTTTTACAGCACTTTTGAACTACAGATGTTGTTAATAATCTCGAAACCGGAGCACGTTTGAAAAAAATGTAATAGCCCATGAAACACTGAGAGACACCTCCTACCTCTCATTACTTCTACTTACCGACTTACCGGATGGTATGCTTTAATATATCGAGGATTACCGACTTACCGGATGGTATGCTTTAAAATATCGAGGATTACCGACTTATCGGATGGTATGCTTTAAAATATCGAGGATTACCGACTTATCGGATGGTATGCTTTTATATATCGAGGATTACCGACTTACCAGATGGTATGCTTTAAAATATCGAGGATTACCGCTCCCACACAATTTCTTCCGCGCAGATTGAGTATCCAAGATGCAGATTAGATATTTTGGTTAACTTTTGCTATTTATCTGTGACACAATTATTGTAAAAAGAAATATCTCCATCTCACTTCCTCATCCGCAGTAATCATTGTTAGCATCATTCGTTTTTTGATCTGGTGATGTGTGTATGGTCGAGATGGTATGGGGGTTGGTGCTTACAGGCAAGGAGATCGGTGCCGTAACCCGCGGATCCGAGTTCGAATCTCCGTAGAGTACGAATTAAAAATTCTCTAACCTGTATGATAATATTACTTATTCGTATTTAAAAATTCTGTTAATGTTATCAAGCATTCTCTTGTAGAATCCACGGATAGCACTTTCCGCTCTGTTTGGTGTATATTTGTAATTATATATATATATATATATATATATATATATATATATATATATATATATACGAGTAAATACTATTATCATACAGATCGTACACTACGGAGATTCAAATAAACTGGTAACGGCACAATTACAAAACAGTTTCCTAACGTTTCGAGCTAATCAAGTGTTCTTCGTCAGGGAAGAAACATTTAAAATCCACAAAACAAACACTGAACACAAAAGCCGAGTGAAAACCTGGACTATTACATGTTTGAATGACAGGGGGAATATACAAACAAGAGTTAAATAAATGCGAAAAAAATGAAGAAATAATTGAAAAGCGGTCTTAACATGAGAAAACTGCATGTCTACAGTGTGATGTTGTCAGATTAGTATAATTTAACAAAAATTAAAGATTGAGGGATATGTGTAGTTACGTGTTTGTCGTACATAAAACCTAATTGTTTTGACCTTCTTCCAAGTTGGGGACAAAGAACGGAAACCATGCATGGCGAAAAATGGTCGTCATCTTAGACAAGACACTACAATATGTCCTAAAGATATTATATCCCGGTAAAGTTGTACGTGGAGGAGGTAGTAAAGGAAAGATGTCATGATAATGTTGTAGTGGGATACTGAACAAGAAATAATATTAATAATAATAATAATAATAATAATAATAATAATAAATAATAATTCATAGTAAGAGTTAAGGAATAGTTACTTAGGTACGGGTGATAAACTGATGCCTGACTAAAATTTTGGTAAGACTGCATTGTGAAGTTTAGATTTTCTTCGTTTAGGTCCAATTTCCCCAAGAGTTTTCAGTTGCAGTATCCAGTTTCATTCCTTACGTGTGCGTATTATATCGGTCCACCACGGATTCGATTCACTAGGTAGAATCTCGAGGGACTCTACTATATGTCCGGTTGCAGCGGTTATCGAGTTTCGCGCCGGTTTTGTTGCAAATGAAACTTTTGTGGTTAGTCATTGGTTTTCTGAAAACAACGATTTCGCCAACATTTTGAGTAGTACAGATTTTACATGTCATGAGATATATTACATCCTGACATAAAGGCGGCTTTCTAATATCAGTTTGGATGCATACTACTAAGCTTCCAGTCTCCGTCATTGGGACATATTAAAACTCTGTTTTAACTCTAGTAGTCATATCAGTGATGTTTGCTTGCAATCTTGAGACACTAATTATCAACAGAACAGTTTCAATGTGCGTACGGATTTAGAACTTGTGGCACATCAACAGTTTATTCCCCTCCCCCAATGTGTTAACACCCTCCTCTTTCTTTTTTGACAGCAAAATCTATTACCTAATCTGCATTTTAATAGTATAGATCATGCAATTGTGATGGAGTGCCCAACAGTAATAGTATGAAACACTGTTACTATAGTATAGCATGCACCTTGTACACTTTTTTTTTCCTGAATGACAGGTGGCAGCTATGTACAAGATCTAAATTTGCGCATTGTTTCTGCTAGATATAGGATGGGGGTCATGCAAGAATACATCATCACAGCTATACATACATGACGTGTGTAAACTGCAAAAAGCGATACGAAAAGAATATGTAATTTATACACTAAATAATTCGTAATTCCCTCAATACTATTTCAAAAGTTGTAGATAAATCACCATGTTTTCAAGCAATGTTTAGTTACCGATTCAAAATGTTAGATTGATACGTTACTGCGAGAAAAATTCTTCACTGCATCCAAACAGCAAGTTTGGCGATAAAAGGTGAAAATGGTACTTAAACAACGAAACTCGACTCGAATATTGGCAATATTAAGGCAATTATGAAAATTAGGTCACAATGAATCAGTGCTTATATATGACACACATTTACACCAAGATGCATTATATACTGCACGTCTGATTGCACTAACAGAGAATATGTTGAAAATATTGTCCAACCTTATTTATCACAAAGCTCATTAAACAATAAATAGTACGTCAAAATAAATTCATCTTGGTGCTTCGGACATATTCATTTCAATATGCAATCAAGTTTGGTGGGGAATCAATCATAAAGTTTTAGAAAATAGGCAGGCCGAAATATTTCGACAGTGTCTAGTGAACCTTAATATGTGTTAAAAGTAACCATATAGCTACAAGATGTATCCTGTTGGTAAGTTTAGCGACAAGAAGTAATGAAGCTCTGAACACAAAACATGGAACTAAGTCAAAGTTTTTGGGAACGATATTTCGGCCTTGCCAAACTGAGCATAAACAATGGTCATACTTCACTTTGGTACGCAATACACGTTAATCCCAAGATCCGTTCAGATTTTGGGTAATAATTAGCAATAGTGTGGAAAAGGTAGCACAGACTCATTGTTTGGCAACTATGAGTAACAAGAACGAGTCACACTTTAAAGCATAGGCTCTCTCTCTCTCTCTCTCTCTCTCTCTCTCTCTCTCTCTCTCTCTCTCTCACACACACACACACACACACACACACACACACACACAAAACGTTTTGAAAAGCATAGGCAAAATATCTTGAAAAATATAGCCCGGCGCAGTGACCAAGTTTCCAAGTGAAGACGTGGAACAGATCAAAATGCATTCGTACATTAAGTAGTAATACACGAAAGATAACGCCGGACGATGACGACTATCTAATAAACCTTTTTGTTATGCTTCATATTTTCCTCCAAAGAAGGCTGACGGGTCCATCAAAGTTTGAAAAAGTTGTCGAATAATGAGTGACTGATTACTTTAGTAATTAGGTCATATATAGTCCAAAGAGTCGTTTAAACTCTGAAACTTTTAAATTTTTCAAATGTGTACTAAGCTAACCCAACACGATAATATTTTCAAAAGGTTGAAGTCCATTTCAATGCTGATATTTTAATATTACCTAATACGGAAATTAGGATCTTTATAGTTCTACCATCAAAATTTACCTTTTTATATCCGCGGTAGTACGCGTTTTATTTCATCCGTATCGCTGTATTTACATCATGAATTGCGCGCGAAAAACACTTATTTATAAATTGCAATTAAAGACTTTAGTCAAGTAGTTGAAGTTGTATTTTATTTCATTCGAGAATTTTAGCTTTCTTTCTAAAAGCATTCTTTCTCTTGATTAAAATGTGTAAAATTTCCGTATCTTTATTTTATAGTAAGGTTCTCTTTCAAGCAAAAATGTCCTGCTTAATTGAGAGTAACTTATCTATCTATCGCCTATATTACATTTTGCAATTAATGAAAATTATTGTTTTAAATTTCCTTTAAAAAAATCGCGTCATGAATCGTAACGAGCATTTGTTTCTCACTAGAGAATAAACGTAACTCGGAAACAGATTTCTTAGCGATTTCAAGAGAATCTAAAGTTTGAAGACGGATTCTTACATATTATGGTTTGAAATAATAAGTCTTTTTCTTAGAGCAAAGGTTATATCAGTCTGGTGTCCTAAAATAAGGGTCAAAGTGTTGGTAAAGAAGTGTGAGAGCTGGCACAGACAAGGCATTTATTCTTGAGAGGTCGCTTGATTCGATGCCGCTTGTAGTTAGTTTCAGTCAACTTTCGATTACAAACGCGCTATTGTTTCAATGGAGTAAAGGACGCATTTATGGTTTGAACTCAATCCACATACAGAAAGTTATCAGACTTTATTTTCATAGGCTGCCTTTGGTGACTGATGGCCAGATTGGTATCTGTAGGCTGCCTTTGGTGACTGATGGCCAAATGGGTATTTGTAGGCTGCTTTTGTTGACTGATGGCTAGATTGGTATCTGGAGGCTGCCATTGGTGACTGATGGCCAGATTGGTATGAGAATAAATTCTATTCAGATTGTTCACCAGCTTCAATATCTGCGTGAATTACAAAAAAAACCCCCAAAAAAAACAAAACAAAAAAGCACGGAGAGGGAAATAGAACTCATGTCATACATAGAAAGATTGTATTAAAACAGGGAACGTAATTGCACACTACCCAGGTCATATTGTCTCACTTGGTTACCGTTAGGCTAGCGAGACATATATGTAATGTACATCCACTGTCATATATCAATTTCCACATTGGAGAAATAATCAAATAAATAAATAATATGGATCGTCAAAAAAATTACAATAGAAAGATTTTTATCTGGATGATGAGTTTATCTCTATCAAATATCCACTGTATATCTTAAATGAACAGGTGATGGAACTACCTTTTATCCGAAAGGGATTTGTCCCTAGATGAGACAGGATATACAAGACTCTACAACTCTGAATTTATATAAAAATGTTCGGCCCCATCACATTATAGAACTATAAATAATCAGATATTTTCTAAACCTTAAACACAGGGTCCCAACGAGTAAACAGCCATGCTTTATCCGTTCAAAAACTTAAGAGATATTGGCTGACTTTTATTGGACGGTTAATGGTAAGTCACACCTGTTATTACAAATTTGTCTCTGAAAATTAATCACATAATAAGGAACATTTTGATCGCGACCTCAAATCTTACCCTTACTATGAGAATCAAATAAAAATCCATTTTGGGGAGACGCGGTGGAAGTGTGAAAGATGCTAGATTTGCAACAATAGTGTAGCCAGTTTGAGACCTGATCTCAATTTCAACAACATAAGTTTTAATATAAGTCTAGACTTCAGACATCTGATTGATCAATTTTAGGTGAGACTAAATTTCAGCCAATCAGATCGCTCGATTCTAAACTGAAATGTAGGTCTAGACTTAACTTTTGTTTGTGCAATCGGGCCCTGGTCTTGGAAAATGTCTTATGAATCCGACCAAGGCCCTCTGGAATATCTCAGTCCATTCAGCTATGGACTTGTCTAAGCAAAGCATTAGGCATATACACGTATTGTTGTTTTGCTTACCTACTGAACAGTCTTTCAGGATGTTCGTTAAATCAGTGTTATTAAGAAACCACGAAGGCTATAAATAAAAATGTATTTGCATGTACACAAACGAGACATAATATCTGTCTCAGGAAATTCGTCATTGAATGAATTTATCATCAGGGACAAACACTATTACGTAAACGTAGGGTGGGCCTTCTAAACATCAAATTATTTATGTGCAGTTGATCTAACTTTCAATGAAAGGTATGAAATAATGACTTCGTTGTGAAGGAGTTTCTTACATAGATAAGCTGTTTGTTTAGGACACACTTTTTGTCTGAAGATGGGGCTCACATTAAATCGCTTTGGTGGACATATAGCTGGATTCTGCTTGTTATGTTACATCACAAAAGGTATGTAGCTAAAACTATATTGCTGTATGTACGTACTTATTTTACAGTGCTCCTGATAATTATATTGGCATCTTATGTTCAGATCTTGAAAACTTATGATAAGATTTCATTGATAGTAATATTTCCTTGGATGTTGTTTCTTACATATAATTTATTGTCGATAAAAGTGGTCACCACGTTACTTATCTTATTATTATTCTGCAAATAATAAAGTAAAAACCCCATTTACCGTGATGCTGCTTAATTAATCTTGACTGGTTTCAGTCTAGTTTGTATATAACGAGTATACTGTGTAAACATACAATAGTTTATTGATATCAGTGTATAACATATACTGGAGAAACAATACAAATTTAATGCACAGAATATACATTGAATCAACCTAATATAAAACTACATAAACGACAGCTTAAATGAAAATCAGGTTTTCGAAAAAAGAAGGATATACATCATGAAAACATAAAACTATCCTTCAAGATTTGACGTGTAGATTTATACATCGGTGAAATAATAAAGAACAAATCCGAAGTTGATAGACGTTTGTAGACTTTAGCACTTACATCACATTACAGTATAGACGTTTGGAGACCTTATCACAGACATCACATTGCACTATAGACGTTTGGAGACCTTAGCACAGACATCACATTACTCTATAGAAGTTTGGAGACTTTAGAACAGACATCACATTACACTATAGAAGTTTGGAGACTTTAGCACAGACAGCACATTACACTATAGACATTTGGAGATTTTAGCACAGACATCACATTACACTATAGAAGTTTGGAGACTTTAGCACAGACAGCACATTACACTATAGACATTTGGAGATTTTAGCACAGACATCACAGTACACGATAGTAAGTAGTTTTCCTCGTAATAATTTGAAAATGACGAGTTATTTTCAGAAACATGCTTTCCATTTTCTTTTTGATTTTATTTTCGCTCTTTTTTCCAAAAAGCTAAAATCGTGATATCAGTCATCCAAAGCATTCCCAAAAGACGAACTGAGCTTTCATAACTTAGAAGACTTTAAACATTTTTCATGACATGGCTAAAGAACAAAGTACTATTTGTTATTGTTAAGTACCCATTGGATGCCATCAACGTTAACTTTGTCCAAATGGATAAATATTAGATTAGATTAACGTGAACCTCCTTATGAACCTATATATTGTTAAAAATAAAATATATCTTGCAAATGCATCGCTTATGCATACAGAGGGGTGTGGCTATTCTACTAATTTATTTATTTATTTTTTTAAGAATGGTTGTGTATGGCTAATGGAATCATCAATCAATTTCGTATCGTTATCTCGGAGTTTATTATATATCGTTTGCTCACAGTTTATGTGTAAATTTATTCATTTCTTCTTTTATTTAGTGCAATTGTTTAACTGTGATGGACATAGCGTGAAGGGCACTCTTAAATGCAAATCAGATAAATGCTGTACTCCACAACTGACCAATGTGATAAAAGCTGATGTTGCACACACCAACGGTTTTTGTTTTTTTGATGATTCTTATCTCATAGAAGACAAGCTCCCAAGTCAAAAGTGAGTTACTGTAACTTTTCTATGTGAGGTGGAATTATCTTACTGTTACATGAAAGGTACATTTTAAATTTATTCTTCAATTTTATTAGATAGTATGTTATTACACATCATCATTTATACTGATTATCAGTTACATTAGTTGTATAGAAGGGGTGAGTTCTAGGTAACATCCAATTATTGTGACGGTTTCTTTTTCAATTTTCAAAGTGGCGTACAGAATATAGGCTACATTACAAACTACACAAACATGAAACTAAATTGATAAATACTCATCAATACTGCCAGATTTAAAGGAAAAATCAGTCACGAAACAACAGCAGTAACACAGAATCCGGCTATACTACAATGTTCACATTCCAAAATAATGTGTTGCCTAGAGAGGTACTCGTACCACTACACCGACCTTACAAATATAACAACAACAAATTATTGCTAACCTAGTGTCGTTCTAGTACCTCTGTACGGCAATTTAAAAGAATACTATGGTAGAATTTGGTCAGGTACTAAACCACTACTGATTAGATAGTCACTAATTAATTTAGACAATCCTCATGGCACAATTAACTTCATCATCTCTTCGAAACTTAGTTTGTGTGGTGGTCCAATTTTGAGTTTTAAAATTTTGCATAGCAATACACTATATGACATAATGAAAGCAGTACGGAGTGCTGCATGATACAGTGTATTGACGATGCTCTTCGTTTTGCTCATTTAATCAAGGAAAGAAACTATAACAGCTCAGGGATGCATGCATTATGGTAATTTAAATATGAAACTGTTATTTTGGGCTCAAATGGATCAGGCTCTGAGTTAACATTTGATTCGTCAATTTTGGTTTCACCTAGGCGTTAGCTCTACAACTTTAATTACTAGGTATATTTTAAAAATCATGCTAATATATTGCCATGACAGAGATTAAAAACCTTTTTCAATTCTGTTACATTGCTTTTTGTGTCTCCCAGTAATTACTTTTTCAACTCTTCAACATTTTCTTTGGCATGTATCACGTCTAAAATAAGAAACTGGTTCAAGCTTCCATCTAATTCCTGAGTCTGTTGGTACAAAACATCTATTTTGTTATTCAAATGTTGAATTCCATTGAAATAAAATTGTACGTTTCCTCTGCTGACATTTTCTTATCTGCTTTTTCTAGACTTTCATCTTTGACGTTTCTTTATCTCAAGCTGTTGTATTGTTTCTTGTTGTTTCTCTTGTTGTTTGTTCTCTTCGGTTGCCATTAATGTATTTCAGTTGTAGTGCATTGAATTTTTCTACCTATTCAGGGTGCTCTCTTTCACGTGCATGGTTATATTTTACATGCCCTCAGCTATGAGCGTTCAACATTGACATTGTTTAGGCATTGGTAAATATTTAGATACGAAAAAAGTAAGTATTAAATTGCCACAGCGAGACACTAACTAAATCTCACTAGCTAGCATTAAATGTAACATACTGATATCCTTCGATGTATGAAATAGTTTGTTTAAAAAAAGTAAGTACAGGAGGGTAGATGAAATATATAGTAGCATGATTTAGACACAAAACAGTATGTGAATGTATAAAACTCGTACAAATCCGCTCTATGAGCCCACACCTAGAGTCTAAAATTCATAATAAATTCATGATTAACAGAATGTGCGCCTCAACTTCATTGACAAGTCAAGCGTCTATGGCGCTCTTTGTCAGCAGAGTTGACAACAAAACTTTAGCACATTGATACATATTGAAAATTCCCTGTGTATTAAAATCGTAATTTTATTTATTTACTGATGGAGAAGATTTTACAAACATTGAATTCTAGATGACATCTGCAAATTTGAGGAAGAATTCAATCTAGGGATCGGACCACTAATTCATTTCCCATAGAACTTAATGTTAATGTATTAGAAAATAAAAATAATTTCTTCATTAAGTTGGCATATAAATCACACATGCTTCATTCATTAGAGTTTGAGAAATTGTTTTCAGCCTTGAAACACAGGTATTTCGTAGCATTTTCTTGAGCCTCGTGCTCCTATACAGGGAGACTGCCTAGTCTGCACCTAATAATATAGCCTCACACCAAGAGTCCATATGATATTTTGTCAGTAGGAAATTAAATACATTATATCAAAATAAAAATACATATTTTTGTTGTCAACTATAGTGCATAGATTGAAATTTACGAAATGTATAATGGAAGAAAATTAAATCCATTTACTAGCGAATGGGTGCATTTCAAAATCTTTAGTACTTCATTTTTTATTCCCCCACCAGTAGACTGGTTTTCTGGCTGTAAAACAATTAGTGGTCTGATACCTATATTCGTTAGGGTCTGTGAAATCATTGATACATTAGACCGGTTAAAGTGTTAGGAGAAAAAAAAGGATCACACGTTGATATGTTCATAATTTTCGAAGGCGTGGATAAATTTCATGATATGGGTATTAGGAATTTATCTAGACTGGTATAACGTCAAATAGATAAACACAAAAATCAAACATCATATGTAAGCAGTGTTTCAACCACTTCAACAAAGCATCAAAATTTATTCAGTGCAAAGTGTTGTGCTTTAAAATATGAAAATTGGTTCACATCATGTCAAATAATGGTTCTGTTGTCAAATTCAAAATCTTTCATCAACAGCTCAAAGTTCCGTTTGTTGTTTATTGTGACTGTATTGTTTTTGTGATTGTAACTTTGAATGTGTGTTGTTTAATTCTGATGAAGCACATACAGTGCATCTCCAGAGATGAGGTCTGCTAGAGGCATATAACACCTTGTTAGTTATGCCAAGAATGATGTAACATCATCTCCAAGAATGAACAAAGTTGAAAGTCAGAGACACATTAAAGTTTAAGAGAGAAAACTACAAAACACACACCTTCCGGATTTGCATGTATCTGAAGGCAATACACAAAGAATACACACCATCATTTAGAACAATTAAACAAGCTTTATTTGGAAGTAGGTTTGAAAATTACAAAATATGTATACGAATATTTCAAAGACTACCCATATTGCTCCAGAGAAATTGTGACATCCATAGAAGTTCTTAACGATCTGCAAACTAAATTCATTCAAGAAAAAAAATGGCAATTAAACTAACAGTGGCTAAGTTGTTATGTACGTTGAAAAATAAGAACACTACAGGAAAGCTTTACGTGGAGTTGGGAGTAAAAGTGACAAATGCACACAGGGTCATTTTTTTCCAATCGGCATCCTTAGTTCAAGTCCTATCTCGAGCTCAATACTTCATTGAGATAAAAACCAGCCAACGATTTTGAGAAGGACGTCTTTAAAATGTATGAACTGTGCTGTATTTGGCAAACAGATGGAGAATTGGACAAAAAAGAACAGTGAAAATATATACAGATGAAAAAAAATATGGTATGTTACAAAAAAGATCTGTGGTTTGCAAACAGAAATATCATAGATGACGATTTAGTACTTGTGAGTATGAGAAACGAAAAGATTAAACTTACAAAACCGATATATGGTGGAATTTCGATGTTAGAATTAAGCAAGTGGCTAATGTATGATTTTTACTACAACAAGTTCAAAAACAAATATGACGACAGAATTAAGCTACTATTCACATATACAGATTCATTATGTATCAATGGTGATACAGATCATTTTTATGAAGACATGAAAGAAAATATACTTTTTTAATACAAGCGGCTGTAGTAAGGACAACATTTATGACATCCATCAAGTAAACAAGAAGGTTGTCGGTTTATTCACAGATGAGCTAAACGGCACACATATAAGAGAGTTAAGTTGGCTAGGGTAAAAACTCTGTTCATTCAAAACTGACCAAATGAGAAGAAAGTCCGTAAAGGGATGAAGAAATCAGTGAAATTAGCTAAATGTTTGAGATGTGATATGTACAAGGAGTGTATATTAAATCATGTGGACAATTACCAACAACGACATTACTTAGGTCGTACACTAATGATATGTACACGAATGAAATGAACAAAGTGGCTCTATCCTGTCCTGATGATAAACGTTATTTAGTTGACAGTGTAAATACGCTACTTTGTAGCTATTTAGCAGCATATCCGCGCACAGCTGTTCTGTTAAAATGAATCATTTTAAAACGAACCGAATCTTTAAAACCAATTTATTACAAATGGATCACATACTAGACCCACCTATAGTTAAGGGCATGTATTGGACTAGTATCTGTGAAATACAAAGTGCGAGTGACATCACAAAGCAGTTCAATTTGTCGCTAGTGTTTAAGATATTCTCCGAGCTTGAGAAGGACAAAAATATACGAAGAGCATGCAAAATACTGGTGTCCCTAGAACAAGATAATCAAAGAGCATGCAATACATTCACCATCTATGTATGAAAAAATTAGCCACATAAAGAAGAAAGACATTCGATTTGCTGTTTTGCTTTTTGTTCTATTGCATCTGCTTGTGCTGTTATTAAAGTTGTTTGTTCTTTCGTACTTTGTTTCTCTTCTATTAATAACATTGGTATGTTTTTCAATATGTCGTCCGAAAAGCACTCCATCATATTTACAATATCGACATTTAGTAGCTGATATATTATTACTCATTTTTGTAATACCTAGGTTGCCTTTCTAATTTTTTTAAATATTTTGTTTGGTATATTTCTTTATAAAGTATATCATGCATCACTCCATACTGCTCGCATTGTGTCGTGTAGAGTATTGTATTGTTATTAAAAATTCTAGAATTCGAAATTGCACCACCATACCAACTTATTTTCGATGAGATGATGAAGATGATTCTGCCAATAGGTTTGGCTGATTTAATCAAGGAATGTCTAATCAATAGTGGTTTATTACCTGATAGGTTTCTGCCATAGTAACTTAGTAACCTGTCCTGGGGTACTAGAACATCACTAAGCCACCAATATATTTTTATAAAATTTGGAAATGCAGTGAATGAGAACGAGTACTTCGCTTAGCCATCCCTGATTTTGGAATGTGTACATAGTAGTATAGAAGTGGTGAGTTCTAGATAATTGCTATTGTTTTTTGACTGAATTTTCGTTTAAATCTGACAGTAGTTAGTGATACTTCTCGAAATCACTTTGAAAATTTAAAAAAAAATAAAAATAAAGTCATAACTGCAGGTGTCCTAAAAACCGCCACTCTTATACTGTTTACATTGTTTACTGTTATCCACTTTCTCAAGCTTCTAGATAGACGAAATTATTATTGATCTACAATTTTAAATATTAAATCAACTCCTAGACATGTTTTAACGTCTGCATGCTGTTTTCCTATACTGCTCTTGTTGCTACTTGCCATTTGCACCTTCTCCCACTACAAGAATTTCAACAATACTATTACTATCGCTACTACTACTATTGCAGCAGCTGCTACTACTACTACTACTAAAGATGCTTCTGCTACTACTACCACTACTAATGTTGTTGCTGCTGATGAGACTATTAATATTGTTGATTGTACAATAAAAGTTCTTCTACAAGTACTACTACTGATGCGTCTGTCGCTGTTTATGTCACTACTACTGCTGATGTCACTAATATCACTGTTACACTAATACTACTGCCAATGCCACCATTACAGCTAATACTACTATTACTTATGTCACTACTACTGATAGTGTTTCTACAAAAGCAACACTACTGCTACTACTCCTACTAACTATTAGCATTACTAATGCTAATACTACCACAACTATCGCTACTATTACTGACACAACAGCTGCTGTTACTATTACATTTCTGACTTCGGATAATTATACATACTTTTACTATAACCTTTACTGCTTCCACCTAGTATAAGCTGCAATGGTGGCATTGGAAGTAGTAGTAGTGTAGAAGCAACAGTGATATTAGTGACATCAGCAGTAGTAGTGACATAGACAGCGACAGAAGCATCAGTAGTAGTGACATAGTAGTAGTACTTGTAGAAGTACTTTTATTGTACAATCAACAACATTAATAATGGCATCAGCAGCAGCTTTAGTAGTAGTAGTAGTGGTAGTAGTAGTAGATGCAGCAGCTGCTGCTTAACCTGCTTTTATTACATGTAAGTTTAGTACAATAAAAATATTCAAAATGACACTGCAATTGCAATTGTAGTATATTTGATACTGGACCCTCTCGCAGGGACTCACGGGAGGAGCAAACAATTATACCTCTCTCGCAGAGGGTTAGCATACGGGCCACCCATGTACAAAGTTAAATGAATTTCCACCTAGCATTTAAGGAGCAGACGGACAGACAGATAGACAGAGGAAGGTATTACAATATCCCCGCTCCAGCTAAAGCGTGGGGATGAAAAAGACAAAGAGACCTTTTTGAGGTTTGACGTTAATGGCATGCAAGTTGAATGATCTACGAGACCAATGGAACAGGTAAAAAGATACCTTTATTTATTTAAGGTTGAATGGCAAACAAGCAAAATGTTATACAAAGGCTGAAGAATATTGAAAAACAAAAATCCTGATTAAAGAATTATATACCATTGAAATGCCGCTGACCATTTACAATGTTGTGGTGATGAAATAAAATATGCATGTTTTAAGCAGCTCAGAACATATTAAGATCCACAACTTTACAACGTGACAACAACATAGTGCTTTTGCAAATGTACTGCGATACCAACATTGACTAAAACATATGGTTATTGGTGTGCATCTTTTCAGATATACAGTCAATACCTTGTTTTGGTTGGGCAGAGCCTGATGTAACTTCTGAAGTTTTTAATTTTCCCAAAATCCCCAGCACCTGAGTCCACCATACTTACTGAGATGAAACCAGATATCAAGAATTCTGAGAGGCCTTCAGACAAGCCTCATCAGGAAGCCATCCGTTAAGTGTTTTTTTTTTCTTTTTTATGGTTAAGTCAAATTTAAAAAACAAAAATGCTTATTAGTTGCCACTTCCAAGTAATAGGAAAGAACTGAAGAATCTAATAACAGAGTCTCGCTGAAAAAGATCACTAACAGATTAATCGTCCTCAGGAAAGAGCATGCATACAGAATCATCCCTCAATCATTGTAGACGAAGTTCAGGTTACTAGCAAAACAAATTGGTGGATGGACGGACGCAAGGATAGACGCATAGACAGACGTACATCACCGATAAAACTACATCCGTCTGAAAAGTTCTTTTTAGTTTCAGAAATAACTTCTGTGCAATGAAGCCTACATGTACATTTGTGCAATATGTCTAATGTGTATAGCGTCGCCGTTGTGGCAGATAAATTACCTCTGATTTTACTTCTTTTTTAAGAATCAAGTACTTTATCCTTAACAATGTCATCATCATTACCAGAAACTATATCATCTGGACGTGAACACCATGCGTATACACATAAGGTCAGCGGTTTCACCGACAGTTCTGTCACATACACAACAAGAAATACTGTCAATAGTGAAGACGCAGCAAAAAACAACACTCAAACGGGCTTTTTAGGTAAACATTTTCTCTAAAAGCTTCATTAATTACCTAACTAACAATTAATCAAATAAATGAACTGAAGTTTCAAACTGTGCCACGTCTCATTAATCCCACGTTGGATACATCGCAGCATTGGAAGACGCCGCACCTAATTCTAAGTAATTAGCTAACATAGAACTTATAAATGAATAAAAACATGATTGAAAATATTCAGTAGGAAGATAGGTAAGTAGGTAATTATGTAATTAATATGAAAAACTTTTGCGATTTAAACTAAAATCCAAGATATAGATAGTACATTATAATGTACTATTATTCATTTTTTGCAAACTATACCTTATACTGAATCAAAATGTTGGGAACATGCTGCATTTTTTCTTCTTCTATTTTTTATACAAATGGTTTGTATTGTATAACATACAAACGCATTAATAGGATTCCCATGGGTGTGTTAAGGTCTATTTCTCAATTGATAATTTATTAATTTATCATCTTTGTTTTTCTGCATTAGTCATACATTTTGTGTCCATTTGAACAGAGCAAACATGGATATATGTCAAAGAAGTGAAATGAACCCAGCAAACCATTACATTTAAATGTATGGAATAGTCAAATTCAACAGACAATATTTGTTGGTCTCATTTGGTGTACTTGATATACTTTTGCTTATGGTTAAGATTGACTATGCATTTCTTGTGACCATATTTTAGTCTTAATGAATACCTCCATATTTTTACCACCAACGAAAATATAATCAAATTTCAAAGAACATTTCGTACTTTGTCTTATGTCCTTTGATACTAGTAAGAAGAAAAGTCACATTTGTATATACTAGTAAATAGAAAGGTATATGGCAGCAGAATTAAATGTCTTAAGTTGTCGATCTATAGTATTATCTTAAACAGATGCACTTCAGGTTTTGTTTCGATATTACACAATAAGTTTTACTTGTTCTCGATCATCAAGCCTTCTCTCATGCTAACTTGACCACAGATGAATACTACACTGATAATTTTAATCTACCCTCGAGATTGTTTATTTTAACACCAGCCTAATTTCAATTCATTTCAAAGGTCAAGTGTTTGAGACACCAAAGCTGAGCTTCTTTTCTTGAGTGGCTACTTCACATTCAAGGCTAAGACGTTGAAATATTAAAAGCAATGAGACTAGAGGCACAGCGTATACAATATGAAATGGTACACATGCCTAATAATTATAAAGTCGGAACTTTCATAATAAATGCATTTCAGTGCTCACCATTTTAGTTCCTTTCCTTCAGAATTTGATTTACTTATCATAAGGTCTTTCGATTTTTCCGTCTGAATTGTAAGAGGCAAGTTAACATAGCAGTGTTCTAATTAGACTGAGCGACAAGTTGTGAATTACACAGTGTTCTAATTAGACTGAGCGACAAGTTGTGAATTACACAGTGTTCTAATTAAACAATTATATAACGTGCATGCAATTATACTCAATACTGTTTCTTTGCAGTTAAAATACTTTGGTGTCTAGGTAAATGTCAGATATAGGCACATTTGCATCACGCATCACTGCTTCTTTCCACGGCGTAGATACAATGAAAATATCATTTGAACACAGATAAGTTAACAATATACATTGGTTTAAACATTTTAAGGCTTTATTTGAAGTCATTGTAATCATACATGAATTTTGTTTCTAGCCAGTGTGATTGCTGGTGCCTCTGTTGCTGGTGCTGTTGTGTTCTTGGTTATCATCTGTGTTTCTGTATTCCTATATATCAGGTAATGTCACATGATTTCCTTTCCCTTTTTTTCCCACTGAAAAATGTAAGAATACTGCAAACGTAGGTCTATAACAATGATCGTTATAGCATCTGGTGCTATAGTAAAATAACGTCCATGTACCAGAGGTATATCATGTTAATTTTCTAATAATGAAAAGTTAAATAGGCAGGGCAATAAACACACCTTGAACAAAAATAAAACATATTTTCAAGCAAAATAGTTCTGATAATGAGGAAGTATTCGATTATAATCAATGCAAATCGATCTTTCATATTTGTATCACATTTGCCGGATATTATGCTAAAGCTAGAGCAAGTGTCTCGTATTAGCAACTGAATATTCCATTTCCCCCTCGTTTTCCTAGATTTTATATTATTACCTACAATAGATTATCTTATCTTAAACTATAGACATATGTTGTATGTACCAAAAATTTCCTTTTTCAGAAATCGAAGGAAAAGAAGAAAACAGTTAACAGCCAATCCATCAAAGTCAGCGGTGACATCTTCAAACGCAGACTATGCAGGATCTAGATGTTGTGGAAATAGTCATGAACGCAGTGAACATATAAGTTCAACAACCTTAGCTCCACATAGGATCTCTGTTGATACAACCTATGCTACTATCAATCAAAGTAACAGATCTTTTGAAAAGAGACAAAACAACAAATCTGTGCCCCTAGAGAACTCTGATTACTCTTATGCTTATGCAAATAACACTGACAATAACCGCATGTATATCACTGTCTATGATGAAACAAAATCTTCTGATGATAACTATATCCATGCTATCCAGTTTCCGGATAGAGAAGACACATATGAATGTATTTAAGTAGTATACATATAGCCCATATTGGACAACTCACATTTTTGTATTTTACCTCCCGTATAGGGATAAAAGAACATTAAAAAATCAAATTAAATCTTGCTAGAGAAGCATGACGTAGGCTATTTGAAAATCAAAATTAGAAATCACTAGACCGCTATTATATTTGTGTATCACCATCTCGTAGAGATATGCGAGAACATTAAAGATCCCAAAATTATAAATTACTAGACCAGTCACACAGTGATATTATTTCACAAGTTAAAAATCACTAGCGCAGTTAATCTATAAAGACAATTAGGAAACACCAATATAAAATTGTGTGTACGTCATATATAATAGCACAAAGCTACATCGTATTTAATTCAACCGTTATAGGCCTGTTCGATAATTAATTTCCCTGATTTACCCATGTAGCAACATTTTCTCCGGTGAGCAAATCAACATTGTAATGGCGTCCAACAAAGATGTGAATGAAGCATGTGAGCTCGAAACTCTTGGTGTAAGGTGCCTCAAGACATATCTAAGGGACAGAGGTGCCCACGTGTCAGGGAATAAAGCTGATCTGTCTCGGTTTAACCTTGGGAAAAGCACTTAGCTCCCATTTCCTCTGCATGATATAGCCAATAATGTGTTCAAAATGCCGTTAAAACAAAAAACAAACAAACAAAAAACAAATAAATGAAAACAAACGAACGAACAAACAAGAAAACAAAGTAAGCCAATAAAAACAAACAAACAAAAACAAACTTGTTGAAAATGTGAAAGCAGATAATTTGGGAAGTTGAATACGATTACATCATGGTTACTTGCACACTAGAATAATATTTACTCATTTAGTCTTCGTAGTCAAACGAGAAAGGTCATATAACATTACACTTGCGAGGTTAAATGATGTTTTATCTAGTTAATTAAATCCCTATACGATGTGAGAAGATTTTGTATCATACGAAGTTGTAAACCAGTTTTTAATTATTGCGACTGATATTAAAACGTGCTGATGTATTTGTTGTTCTATTTTGTTATAAATTATGCCAACATGATAGAGTACGATGTATCTAGTAATAGAGAAAGTATTGCGAGACATGAAATGAAGAAAATTATGAAAAAAAAAAAAAAATCTTTTTAAATGTCTATCATAAACAACACACTGGCTAATAATTTCTCAAAGCTATTTAATTTATTCTTTAAAGGTTAAATCGAAGTAATAGATATCTTGTTGATTAGGTATGCTGGATTATTTTAACGTAAAGACCTGTATTTGTTGGATACATCGCTGGATCGTGAAAACGTATAATATCTTTCTTCCCCTCTATGCAAGCCAAAATTCTAACTGAAATAGACTGGATGATTGTAGATTTCTTGTACTATTTCCGTGACTGGTCATTATGATCTTTACCTAGATGGCATAATAAAGTAGGGTATATTAATAAATCAACATTTCTTTGATGCAGTCATACAATGCTGAAACCTTCGTATTTTATATTATGTTACTAAATATGTGACACCTTACTCCTTTTTTTGTTTCATAAGTATGATTTGACATCACGCCCTTGCATTTTAACATTTTACCAACCATAACGGTAGCGCTGTGGCGTAACCCCACCAAAATTGAAAGACCTAGCTTGTCGGGGTCTGGATAGTGCATTGTTAGCACACCCTCTTTGTACATCTGCGATCCCGGGGTTGATTCCGGGTTCCAATATTTGAGAAAGTAAAGTAGTTGCCCATCTTTGGTCAATGATTTTCACCGAGCTTTCCGATTTTCCCCATCACAACAAAGGTACACTACACCAACATGGAAGCCATCCAGAGTGCTTACTAACAGTTGTGAGAATTTGTTCTGCAATCATTATAAAATAAATAATGTATAAAGCTCTAACATTGGCCTTATATATTAATGTATCTGCATCATATATTTTTGTTGTAATGGAAATTTCAGTTTAGAAAATCTAACACATATATCAATAACCCGATATGCTTTTCTCAACCTTTCCTCTGTAGGAAGCTTGTGAAAAAGTATAATTTTTTCGTCAACATATTTTCCACGATAATTGAAACAGAGACTACAACAATGTCTCTTCTTCTCGGTCGATTTCGGCATTCCCGTTAATGTATTCATACCGGGGGTATCGCTCACCGGAAATAGGGATTTTAAATATGCTTACACGGTTTCTAATTTCAAGGCACTGAAGAGCTCTTCAAGGGAACTTATTTTCAGGGGCGGTAACAACCGTTATCGAACAGGCCTATTAGAGAGGTGACAAACATAGTTCACAAATTTAACACAAAAGAGGCATATCAGTGTCTAGTAGAGATAAAACATATTTGTTAACAAGTTTGGACACGATAAAAGTGTGTTTAAAGCTAGTTGTGCAGAATAAACTTGAAGAGTATAAAAGTGTTAATTTGTTGATTCCGAACATTGAAAATAATATACTTCAATCTTTCGGAAGAGATGCATATTTAAATATTACATTTAATGAGTATAACATCGAGATAAGTACTACCAGCCCCAATAGCAACCTGGATAAAACTTTGCAGTATAAGAACGGAATAAAATACGTGTATGATACAAGTTAATACATAAGTTTGAATACAAAAGAATTTACAGTAAAACTTTACAAGTCAATATACAACTATTATAAAATAAATAGAGATAGAATTTATGGACAAAGCTAGGGGTGTTTTTGTTTGTTTACATTTTTTATGAATATACATAGATGGCATCAGAATAAAATCAACACGAGGGATAATTTGTTTACACTTTGTATCAATACACATAGATGGTATTAGAATTAAACCAACACAAGGGGTAATTTGTTTACATTTTGTATCAATGAACACAGATGGCATCAGAATAAAATTAGCTTTTACGCAAAATGACAAATAAGACAGAACGTTTTCTTAAATTTCACATTTTGATTCTCTGAATGTATTACAGGTATGAACATGTATATGGTGATACTGTTATATACAATCATTATTATCATCGTCATCATTTGTCTCCTTACTTTTTTTTTTCTTCAAAAGTTATTATTGTTTCCTGTACAAATTGGCAATGGGATCGGACCATACATTATCACAACATTAACAGTTTTCTCCCTTACAATTATTACACATACAAATCACCAATATAAATTCCAAATATTACATCTAGTTCAGTGGTGTGTAAATACATAAATAAATATGGGCGAGAGAGAGAGAGAGAGAGAGAGAGAGAGAGAGAGAGAGAGAGATTGTTATTTCGGTCAATGGTTATGTTACAATTATATCACATCTGTAAGTTTGTGTATATAGAGTGTAATACAAAAATCAACTATGCTTGGAAAGAAGTAATGGTTGCCAATGGTCCCAAATTATCATGAATCTTTCTCTCCTGTCCTATTTGACTGCAATATATTTTTCTAATATATAGTATTCTTTAAAGAAGCTTTTAAGGCCATTTAATGTAGGTATGTCTCTTTTTATCTTGTATGTGTATATGTAGTACTTGGTAAGAAGAAGAATAAAATATAAATGTTTTTCATACAATTGCTCTAAATCTTTATCTCCAAATAAGTAAGTCCTATTTTTAGTACAACTCGAATCCAGTGGGAAACATCACTGCATGTTTCCATGACATTCCCAAAACAAATGCACTGTTGTTTCTGGTGAACCATTACAAAAGATATATTGATTGGTATCATTAGCATGTATATTATGCAAAAATGGATTCATCGGTAGAATTTTATGTATAATACGATATTGAAACCAATATAATTTTGAGTTTGTTACTTTAAACACTTTATAATATGTATTTGGCCAATAGTCACTAGCAAAGTAGAAATTCTCTTGCCATCTTTTTTCATAGCTTGGTGAAACATTCGATTTAAGAGGTAATTTGTAAAAGTCTTTACAACCTTTATCCCCGTGAAGGATAATTTTTAGTTGCTGAGGGATAAAAGGTCTGGCATTTGTGATTGTGTTCAATTTTAGATTGAATTTTCTACATAATGACCTTACAGTATGAATAGCACCTTTAAAGGCAAGACAATTTGCATTGATGTCGTACTTTTCTGCACAGCTTTCAAATTCAAGAAAACTTCCCTGGTATGTGAGCATATCGCTGCTATATAAAATATTTTGTTCAAAGCATTTCTTGCACATGATGGGTACTTTGTTTACTCTCATTAGTGTGTTCATCCACAAGTTCGTTGCAACAAGATCTCCTCCTGTGTGAGGTAAATATTTTTGTATTAAAAGTTTTCAAGCCAATAAAACATCACGCCAAAACATATTTTGTCTCCTTTGATAATTCACCTGTATATTCATCTGCTAATATGCCAATGTTTTTATCTCGCGTATTTCGTATTCAAACAAGTGAACAAATGTTCTTCTAGTTGTAAGAAGTCTAAGAATTTTAATTATATTTAGAGCTAATATAAATATTGTAATATCTATCATTGCTAACCCTCCTTTGTGGATAATCTCTCTTTTAGTTCTATCTACTTTTGACTTCCATATAAATGTGAAAGATAGTTCATTAAACTCGCTAATAAAACTTTGCGGAGGGTTTGCAAGGAGATGAACAAATGGTTTAATTTTGGAATCACTAAGGTTTTCAAAGCTGTTATTTTACCAATTGGTTTTAGGGTTCGTTTTGCCCAACTGCTCAATAACATCTTTATGATTTGTGTTTTACTTTCAAAATTTATCTGTATCATTTTATTTAAGTCGACCGAGAACTTTATACCCAATAGAATAAATTAAGTTAGATTTAAAGCAACACATGGTGACTTAGTATATAAAGTAGTTGCGTTAGAATTAACCATAGGAATGATAAAATGTGTCATGAATGTGAAATCAATAATACGCATGAAGAGATTGCAGAAACGATGCAGATTGTTGAAATTAAATATACCCGTTGTAGACGGCCATCCCACCGGCCTGTTGGTAACAGCTAAACGCAATTTATCAAACATATAATATTCTCTGGATGTTTTTATTTCGTTCTAGATGACTAAAAAAGAACATTATTTAAAACATCTTTACTACTAAATTGAAAGTTCTATTGCATATACAAATATCAACCAATTGTCGGTACAAAGTAACAGGACAAAAAGAAAATGAAATACACTGAATTGAACGAATGGTTAACTAAACAATCTACTTACACAATACACAAACAAGCGATAAAAAGATTTCCCTGCAAATGAGTTTATGTTTGTCACGTGGATAAGCGGTAGAAGGCAGACAGAGTTGACATGTATATGGAAAACTCATGGAGGATACACATATATTTTGACAATGATAGCTATTTGTAAAAATGCAGTTGGGCTGAAAAAGGGAAGACTAAAATGAAAGATGACATACACGATGCTTTTAGAGAAACATTCAAAGAGAACAAACTGAACAGGTAAAGTTTGATGAAGGAAAAGAGTTTTACAACAGAAAAGTTAAAAAATTTGCTGGACAAAAGCAAACATTGAATACTTTTCAACTTACTCAGACAAAGAGTCATATGTACTGGAAAGGTTTAGGAGAACCTAAACGACTCAAAGGATGAAGTATTTCTCTCAAACATGAAACCACAAAATGCACTGATGTTTTAATAACCCTAATTGAATGTTACAATAACACACACACACATACATACATACATACATACATACATACATACATACATACATACATACATACATACATACATACATACATACATAAATACATACATACATACATACATACATACATACATACATACATACATACATACATACATACATACATACATACATACATACATACATACATACATACATACATACATACATACATACACACATACATACATAAATCAATATATATATATATATATAGAGAGAGAGAGAGAGAGAGAGAGAGTGAGAAAGAATTGCAAATATACACCAAACAGAGCGGAAAGTGCTATCCCTGGATTCTACAGGAGAATGCTTGATAACATTAACATAATTTTTAAATATGAATAAAAAATATTATCATGCAGGTTTGAGAATTTTAATTCGTACTCTACGGAGATTCGAACCCTGATCCACGGGTTACGGCACCCATCGTCTTGCCTGTAAGCATCAACCCCTATACCATCTCGACAAAGTGCTATCCCTGGATTCTACGAATTAAAATTCTCTAACCTCTACAATAATATTATTCTCTAACCTGTATATATATATATATATATATATATATATATATATATATATATATATATATATATAGTGCATTGATTTGAGGTAAATAAAAAGCTCTGATGGAATGTGCCTGGCTGTTTTTAATTGAACGTCATAATTCTGCTTAGTAGAAGCCGTGCTCTTCTGCACAGCTCTACAGTTGCGTGTCAATATATCTTTTAACTGGTAAAATTATACTTTCAAAATCGCAATAAATAGCATACGAAACTTTTAAATGATAGTTGATAGTTTCTAAATTTTGCAACTGAGTCTTTCTCAGGCATTATATTTACTGAGTTATCTACATTGTAACATAATCGTTTGTGTTATGATAATTTGTTTGGTGTATTGAAACAATTCAAGCATTCTTAGCATAAGTATTTGCTTTTTCATGTTTGTTTATCTGTGATGGCACCAATTTTTTTTAAAAAATCTGTTGTTCCAACGTAATTATATCTTTCAGTTTTATAGTTGTTATTACCAGCACATCAAAATATAATTTACCTATCTACGTGTCATTTTCTATTTATTTTAGTTTTTTTTTCTAACCCGTTTGATGTCAAATTCATCTTGGTTCCCTCTGACAGATATCAGCTTATTCCATCTTCCAATATTATATACACATTTTCGGATGTATACAATTCATTTTCATCTTTCGAATTTTCTTTATTTTACCGGACATGTATCAAACCAATGACTGTATTTATCTAAATTGCATGTTGATGGTCTATTTACCTGAATACTTGGTGTATTTAACATAAATTACGTAGCATAAAAGAAATATCTACCATCTTTAGTTTCTATGTTTATCGAAGTTTTCTTTATGTTTTTCACCCATTTAAATCTATGTATGAGATTACTTTGAGCGGCTGATACATATATATGTGAAATGTTAAGTATTCAATCTTATCAAACATCCTCTCTTGTACTTTCGCTTATTTCCTGTCCAAATGTGGCATTTAAAATATAAAAGTTCAGTGACATTATCCATTTCGCCTTTGTTCATTATGGTAATAGGTCTGGTCCTATTGTAAAATTTATATGTTCCACTTATTCCCCTTCTTAAGTGGATCTCTTCATAAATCTGAACGTTAAGTATACTTGAACTTTCATAGATCGAAATTGTCGAATTATTTTCATGGTGATCTTCTTTTAATATAGTTCAATAACACTGTAAAATTCATTGAAATTTTGATTGTTCCCGTCATAAATTATATATTCCAGCGTTTAATTAACATAGAAGTTGTTATTTTCTATATTGAGGGCGCACGAAAGGGGGATGTATTTTTTCCAATTTGTTTGTTATTGGCATGTCAAGTATTGAATTTTGATTGTTCCCGTCGTAGAATATATACTCATTTATATTTCTTTTAAATGAATGTTTAAATCTTATTTTTATGATTCTTTTTAAATTCTGCCCATGCAGGCGTTTATTTTCTTTTCTATTTGGAAGGCGTATGAAAAGGAGTTGTATTTTTTTCCTGTTTGCTTTGGCCTTGACACATCAAGTCATGAATACGTTATTTTCATTTTTATAATTAGAAAACGTTTCATAGATACAAACAATCTATTTGTAACCACTGTAGCCTTTAATATTTTATCCTTTGAACTTTGGCATACATTTTGACAAAGGTCCACACCTAGTGAATGTGAACTAGGCATTCCTGATTATTTACACCAATCCAATAAACAACTCTCCTCCAACTTCGTGCTACTTTTAAGTTCTCTGGCACTAAGGAACTCGCACCCAGTTACTAGTGTTGCTATATCGACGGGGGAGTCAGCAGACCTTTTAATTCTCTGTGACCATTGAGACCATGACAACAACGGGGATTGGGTTTTACCCTCTAACAATTAGTATTTTCGGAGATTTCCTATGAAATATATTAATGGATGGCTACTCCCATTAATACACTCAGTGGTGCTTAATGGCTACATACATATATCCTCGATTTAACCATTACTTGTTCCGCAAATTATGTTGACGGTGTACGTAAATTTGCATATATTCTACCTATTATCTGAATAGCTACAATTAAAGAAATCAACACGTAATAACCAACATACAACATATTTGGCTTTTGCGGACACATGTATATTACGACACCTGCCTATTTTGGAAACATGTCTATTGTAGAAATACGTCATTGTGGACATATTATATTACTAGCAAATGAATAACGTGGACATGTGTTTATTGTAAACACCTGCATATCATAGACACATCTCTAAAACTGTTTGAATTCAATATGATGCAGCTCTGTGTCATTATTTCTTATGTCCCAAATATTTTCAGTTAGTATTCTCTAAATATCGTCATGGTCTAATTGGTGTATTTTTTTAAAAAAATTTAAATAATATAATTAACTCTACCTAGACGGTTAATTTTTAGATTTTGATTTTTTAAAGTTCGAGTGTCGTTATAAGAGTTGGTGATTCCTAAAAATATGAATGGTTTAGTGATTATTATTTTTTTATTTTCAAAGCATTCGTAGGTCTTCCTGGTCAAGAAAGTTTTTAATACTGATTTTCAATGTTCTCCTATCCCTCTAAACGGGACGAAAAAACAACAAAATATGAGTCGCCCATTTTTTACTACTTACATACGTGGAACACGTAAAACGTCTTGACAAGACCAACAGCCCCGCCAATCGAAACCAATAGTGATTCCTTGCAAGTGATATATAATTGAATAATAACAATAAGAGAACTCGCCCTTATAAATACATTAATATTATTTCATGATTTTCATCTTTTTTCTCAAGTTATACGGAAGAAAAAAAAGTATACATCTCATAAAGGATAAAGCATGTTTTAACATTTCTTCTATCTTATTTATTATTATTACATCTTTATTTCATCAGATTCCTTTGTCCATTTTTTCTTAATCCTTACATAATTTGGAACAAAAATTAACTGTGTTGACATATTTGAGACGGGTAAGAAATAGGAATATATTTGCGATTGATGACGTGTTGATACATGAAAGACTTACTAAATCCATGAACACTTCCGGAATTTTCTAACAGTATTATAGATTTCACCAGGGGAATAATAAAGTAGGCTTTCCTTTCATATTAATTTTAATTGTGGGTTCATATAATTCTTCCGGGACGATAATACATGCTTATTATACTTGCTCTTACATCCTGTTCTTAGGTGGAGACGTACAACACAAGCATGTTTACTACTTTCTCTGCCCTTAAGAAAGTTATCCTTCTCAACACTCAAGCATCATCACTACATCATCCGTCCTTAAGTAAGTAACCCTTGAAATAAAGCTATCTTTGTAAAATAAATATTGATCAGAAATTGAAAAGGAGGAAATATACATCATACATGTATGACAAATGAAGCGTATACAGTCCCTCTCTGATATCAGAAAGTTAAATCTTCGTTTTACTTATATTTAATATCGCGCATATTTACGCCCCCTTTTCTAATTTTTTCAAGACTGAAGCAAAATAATAGCATTTAATGTATTAAAATGCAGAACATTATTTGAACTACGTCTATATTTTTCACATACTTTTACAAGATATATGCGGGGACCTACAAGCAGTTATGGCTGTCCACAGTACTGCCGTTGTAGCTAAAAAAGGAAGTTTCACATAGCTAAGTTAATGTTTATCGAAATAAAATTAAGCCATTGTCAGCTGTGTATGATGTGAAACACGTTCTTCAAGAACATATTCCTTGATTGATAATGATATATCAATTACATACATAATGATACACACATTACATATATTGTGTAATGATACATAAATTTAAAGCATAATAATGTATATATTAACACTCTGTTTAATGATACATACATGATCATATATACATACACACGCACGCATGTACATACGTCTGTATGTATCAAAATTCTGTGTATTATATATATATATATATATATATATATATATATATATATATATATATATATATATGTGTGTGTGTGTGTTTTTAACAAATATATGAAGCAGTCAAATTAATCAGGCTAAAAGTACGCCCATGTTCCCTTGTATAGGAACAGTTCAGAATAAAATATTTGTGTAGTATTGTAACACGAAAGGGGGCGTACTGCCAAGAGAATAAAGCAACACCTGCGTGAGTCTGGCTTGAGGTCCATGTTTCCATTATTTCCAAGGACCTCCAGACAACAGTCGTTGTCAACTAAAGGGTTCTTTAACGCGCAAATACCGCAAATAATTTGCCTCTATTCACCTAATGACCACCCATTTACGAAACCCTAATTTCACATTTGCATGGTTTTTCTTGCTTCACATACGTATTACCAATCAGTAAGCCTTTCTGAGCCGTAAATCAGTACTTTACGCCACGCACCAATAAACACGACCCAAAACACCTAATGCAAAGACTTATTCCTGTCTCCAATTACTAAAGATTTATACGTAAAACGTTCAAGAGAATTCTTTATGTTAAGAAATTAGGGAGGTTTCATTTTACGAAGCTAATCCGTTATACTATAAAGTCTCGTGTATCATGTACATTATGACGCCTGCTGCCAGTAATTGGCTAATTACTCGGTTTGAGAAATATACAATGAATCATATTTAGCAGGAATTCCGATGGATGGTATTAGCATTAATTCGCTTCTATTCTGTCAAACACAGTGCAGGCACTAATGTGACTTTAAAGGTGAAGAATTTTCAAAACTTGCCAAGTAAAGTAAAACAATGGAGATATTATATATATATATATATATATATATATATATATATATATATATATATATGTGTGTGTGTGTGTGTGTGTGTTTGTGTGTTTGTGTGTGTGTGTGTGTGTGTTTCACTTGGTTTCTCAAGCTACAACTCTTGGAAGAGTCAGAATTTCACTTTACCATTTGAATAAAGGAGCGAAGCTATTATTCAATGGTGGATAGCAGGTGTTCTATACTTTCGAGCAATAGCTACTAATGCTCGTTTGTACTTTACTCTATGATTTCGTCTGTATTTTGTATTTTTTTATTCTAATATATCAAATCGAAAACAAGGTTAACAAAGAGCCCTGACAAGGTTACATTACATAAACCAAAAATCCATGTAGAGTTGCTCTTGACAGACAACTTGGAAGACGTTCACAAGAATTAAAAAAGAAAATAGAGATGAAAGAAAGCAGAAAAAAAGGTTTAAAAGATCATTAGATACTGGAAGCACACTACGTTAAACAAAATGATACAAGTTCACGAAGTTGGACTTTGTTCAGTCTCTGATGTTCAGACAAAATATATCGTTTATATTCGGTGTAGCTGTTTTAGGTATATTGTTCACTTTGTCAAAAAGCATGGTTGTTACTGTCTTTAAAGCCGATGAAATGACCAAAATCAAACCCACTAAAGAACAAACTGCAAAACCTGTACGAACTCAAACATGGCACGATTTTGTCTACATACAACGGCGAAGCATTGACTTTGTCCAACTCAATCACTAAAATTCTTCAGCTTTAACTGTTCAGGTAAAGAATAGCATAACGTTTACCTATATAAAAAGGTTGAGTGAAACAACAAATATGATTACCCCTGTTTATCATGCAGCATTTAAATATGCTCTCACAGTTGCCTATCTCATGCTTTTGAAGAAGTAGTTTATTGTGCTTTTTACAACTTTGAAATTTAAATGAAAAATGTAAAAGATGGAATATCGGCATAAAGATGAGAATGGAAATGTAATGGACTTTCACGGTATGCCTGTAACATATGTTTCTCACGATAGGTAAATAGCTTTCCCATGAGAATAGAAATGTCTATGGGAGGTCCTAATAAATCTACAAGTCAGTTGTTTCGCCAATTCACTTAATTTTTTAACATTAAGAGAAAAACAGAAACAGAAACTACATCAATAGGCGTTACAACTAACAGTGACTTAAACCTAAAAAATAACCTTATCACAAATTTGGGTGATCCTATTAAAATTAAATAATGCAACTACTTATCGGTTTTTCAAAATCGTGTCGATACTCAGATTCGTAAGACATTAAAGGATAATAATGTGCAAGATATTACGACACGGAGATAACAATTTGACAATAAATAAATCTCTATTAAATAGAGTGGCACAGCAAGATCTAACGAGGTCTCAGAACTACATCAACAAATTGCCGAAAACAGAAAAAGACTTTAGACGCATGGGATTTGTTTCAATCGAGATTGTGTACCTTATTTAATGCTTTGAAATATTGCACTCAGTAAGAGAAAAATCTCGTGAAACACCTAACGTCCAACTATATTTACAACCAACTGAAGAGTGGATAAAAAGTGCGATAGATGCTTTTGAGTGTGCCATGGAGAAGATACAAAGTGCGATAGATGCTTTTGAGAGTGCCATAGAGAGGATAAACAGTGCGATAGATTCTTTTGAGTGTGTCATAGAGACGATAAACAGTGCGATAGATGCTTTTGCCGGTGCCAAGGAGAAGATAAAGAAATCTTTGGAAGACTAAGACACTTTAAAATAATAGTTGCAACATTTATTGATTAAATACAAAACTTACAGACTTGAACAACTAGATAACATTTAACATTAATGCCCTGTCAGAGTGGCAGAAGAAGAATGATTTAACAGAGATACCCCCTCCCTCACATCCCAAAGAAAAATGATGACATCAAAATCAAAAACAAAATAAATGTGTATAAAAACATGATAAAAGCCACGAAAACATTTTACTATTTATCTTGTACAGATATAAAGGAAAAATATCAAAACAATGCAAGATGTTACATTCGCATAATTTTATAGCAAGTTAAAAGTTGAACAATCAAAACCATAAACAAAAGACTATGTCGATCGAGAAATAATAATATCAGTGTGATACAAGGCAGTATTTACGAAATAGATAAATACATGAAACGAATGAGAAAAGATTTCAATGGACTGGAATACACATTTACAACACAAACAGAGATGAAAGACATCTGCATTAAGTGACACAAATGAAATGATATAGTTAAAAGAGAAATAAACGAAAACAGAGACATTTAAAACCAAAAGTGAACACGGAAATGAACATAAAGAGTTATGTATTGGATGTTGGAATGGATGAATTAAACACAAACTGGAGTTTGATGATATAAATTGAATGAATGCCTGGAGAATATATATATATATATATATATATATATATATATATATATATATATATATAAGTAACAGCAAACTTTTCTGGCTTGTAAGCTGGAACGTCAGTACTATGTGTCCTGGAATGACTGATGACCTGCAAGTGACAAAGGATGTCCGCAAGACAGAACTGATTGACCGCGAGCTGCATAAACTGAAGATCGACATCGCAGCTCTTCGGGAAGCAAGACTAGCAGACACAGGCTGAATACGTGAGGACAACTACACCTCTACTGGCAGGGAAAGAGCACTGACGAAGACCGTAAACATCGCGTGGGTTTTTCAGTCAGCAACGCATTGATGCAGAAGATCCAGACACCGGTAGCAATATCTGAGCGTATCATCTCTCTCTGCATGTCATCCGTTGGAGGCTTTGTTACAGTCAGCAGCGCCTATGCTCCAACTTTATACGCTTCCCCCGAAGACAAAGACCGCTTTGCATGACATCCTCGAATGCGTACCACATGGTGAGAAGCTGTTCCTCCTCAGAGAGTTCAATGGAAAAGTCGGATCACACCACAGATCATGGCCATCATGTCTCGGACACCACGGTGTAGGCATGATTAACGAGAACGGCCGGAGATTACTCAAACTGTGCGCTCAAAAGCAGCTTTGCATCACCAACACATTCTTTAAGGGCAAACATCTGCACAAGGTGCATTGGCGCCAAGCAAGATCTGGTCATTGGCACCAACTCGACCTGATTATTACAAGGAGACGCAACCTAGCCAGTGTACTTCACACCCGCACCTATCATAGTGCAGACTGTGACACCAACAACTCACTTGTCAGCAGCAGAGTAAGAGTCCAGCCCCTTAAGCTACATGGATCCAAACATGAAGGATTGCCACGCCTCAACACACGTAGCATGCAAGACAACGCGAAATGCCCGCAGTTCGCAGAGACCATTGGCAAGGTTGTATCAGAGGAAGGTCTAAAAGGTAATGCTAAAGAATTTAGGAGGGCTCTAACCTTAGTTATCTACGAGTCAGCTATCATTACATTTGGTACAAGCAGGACTCAAAACAAAGACTGGTTCGAGACCCACGCAGACAAAATGGTGCCAGTGATAGAAGCAAAGAATGCTGCCTACCTAGAACAGGCTTTCAAGTCGGCGAAGAGTGCGGTGCAGAAGACAGCCAGGCAATGCGAAAATCAGTATTGTGTAATCTATGCCGGTAAATATAGACCGCATCAGACACATAAGACATCCGCGCCAAGCATGACGGGATCAAGAAGGTCCTTGGCCCCACTATCACAAAAGTTACTTCTTGAAGGCATTGGATGGCGAGGTGATCATCGACAGGAGCAAGCAGATGTTTCCTTAGGTGGAATACTACCACGTGCTGTACTCCCGCGAAACAGACATATCCCAGCTAGCGCTTGACGCACTGCCAGAGTTACCTGTAATGAAGGAGCTCGATGAGGTTTCAACCGTGCTTGAGCTCGGAAAGGACGGAATTCAGTCTTTTATTCCACTCTTAATCATTAGTAACATGTCACAGTCTCTTATTCCACTCTAAAATCATTAGTAACATGTAATACTCTCTTATTCCTCTCTTTGCCATTAGTCACATGTCATTGTCTCTTATTACACCCTTAATCATTAGTAACATGTCACAGTCTCTAAGTCCACTCTTAATCATTAGTAGCATGGCATAGTCTCTTATTCCACTCTTAATCATTAGTAACATGTCACAGTCTCTTATTCCACTTTTAATCATTAGTATCATGTAACAGTCTCGTATTCCACTCTTAATCATTAGTAACATGCAACAGTCTCTTATTCTACTCTTAATCATTAGTAATATGTAATACTCTCGTATTCCACTCTTAATCATTAGTAACATGTAACAGTCTCTTTTTCCACTCTTAATCATTAGTTACATGTAATAGTCTCTTATTCCACTATAGTCTCTTATTCCACTTTTAATCGTTAGTATCATGTAATAGTCTGTTAAAAATTTAAGTTCTACGCCTGATGTATTTAAACATGCGTTATGTTCTAATCATGTATATGTTTGGTTCCAAAAAGATTGTCGTTTTGTTAATGGTGACCTTCTTCAAATATGGTTCAGTATCATAGAAACATTCATAAAAATCTTGAGTTTTACCACCGTAAGATCTGTAATCGCTTACAATTCGATTAAGTGAATCTCTAAGTCTTTAGATATGATTCTGTTTAAAGTTTGTATATTCAAGCGTCCTAAATCTTTTCTAGTTGACAATGTATTGAAGTGGAAAGAAATTTCTTCCTTATTTCTTTTGGTATTGATGCGTTAAGTATCGAAGTGTTCATTTTGATTGACTTAACTGAAACTATTCCAATATGTATTTATTTATTTTGCATGTGTGAAAGAATGATAGAGAGAAAGAAATATTAATAGTGCTTGTATTTTATTTGTATTGAAAACTAGGAAAAAGAAAAAGTATATTTGTTATCAGTACACTGATAAAACATAAAAACACAGTGAATAAGTTAAGTGATATTTATGTAAATCATTTTGTCATTTAGATTAATAATCTATTTGTTCGTTAAACAATTGTCTATTAATAGGGTATGTTGTCAATCAAAACAAATTTCCATTATGAGATGTTTACTCTGAACAAGTATGCGTTATGATCAGGTGTTCTTGTAGGTGCGGCTCAATAGAACAAAGGTTGCTGAAAAATGCAATAACTACTTCTAGTTTGTGCCTTGAATTTTTCTCTAAATTTCCTTAAATATTATTTGCCAAGCTAAAAGCTGACCAAAACGTTCTCCCCTATTCTGTAAAATCTTACTGTGTGATAAAAATGACGTACCGTTGGTAAGTGGTTGTTAGTTTAAGATGACTTTCCGACATGTTTGCTATCATGACGTCACTAACCAGCTTAGAAATTTTTACTGCGTCGTGAAAGGTTCAATACTCTAATGCCTTTATGTCTTTCAATATTTTCTTTAATAATTTTGTTATATCAACACTTTTCAATTCTTTGTCAACTATGAGATTAAAGCGACACAGTTATAATAAAACTGTTGCTTTAATTGAAAACAGGGACAAAGCTAATAGAAATATAGGAAATTGATTCAGAAAATGTATGCTCTCTATCCTTTTTCCGTCTGTCATTGTCTTGCTAATTATCTACAATTATAGAGGTTTGAACCAATAAACTTCATATTGACGTACGCGAAGGAACCGCTACACTTTAAAGCAAATAAAGACACAGAAACTGCATTCGTACAACCGTCCTTGAAATACAAAAAGAAACAATTTCTCATCTTTAAGCGAATTAATTTCAATGATCTCGACCACTGTTAATTATCACTGAATTAATCCCATTCATGTTTACTCCTTTATGGCATCACATATTAACGCTGACGTAAGTGAAACAGTTACTTCGCGTTGCCCATAAAGTTTTCATAGCGCCTAAAATACAAATACTTTTTCCGGTTTTGTCAATGAAGGATATAAATTTCTGAGAGTGATCATGTGTTGTCGTTTTTTGAACAAATTCCATTGCTTTCGAGTAGTAAACAGTTGGATTCTAGAACAACATAAAATCTAGATTACACAAAACACGTGTCTTTGTACTTTCAAGCGTCAATTGTACCAAGTTTTCCGATGTAAATTTTTGGTAATTGAAATTGAAACCGTGATAATGATAACCATGGTCCTGCCTACTACTCGCAATGGCTTCTATACCGCCAACATCGGCATGGTATAAAAAACTTCTAAAATATCAAATATCTCGAATTTGGTTCCCCAGCCGTGGACGTCTCCGTACGCCATGTTTTCTGTAAGGAAAAGTAGTGCTACGTCACATGGTTGGCAACAGTGTGTGCAAACGTTTTGCGACAATATAACCTTATCTGCGTTGAATATGGGAAGATGTTGAATAGCTAAAAATAATCAAAAGGACTGGTGATTGGATTAAGGTATATAATAAGATGCATTATCGCAAATAAGATAACGTCGTGCCGTCTAATAAACAGCATCTCTCACCGGAATCTTGCAATAATCTGGGATATTGTTTCAAACGTATGCAAATTGACATTTATTTCCTAAGTTTTATATATAGAGCTTGAGCGTCCTCTTTATTAGATTAGTTTTTCACATACAGATATTTTGGAGCTGTCTTTTAGTTACTGAAATAAAAGAGTGATTGTTGGACTGTCTTTCTCTATACGTCATTAAGAAATATATACCATAATACCAAAATGGTGCACCCAGCACATACGTTGTAAATAGAATGGTGTGCCCGATAATATTAGACTGTCTTACCCACATCGATGCGAGACAAAATTATGTTATTATCGGAGAATGGTGTACCCGACTGTCACGCAGTAAAATAAAAAAAGCAATGTACAAGACTAGCTTGGTACCCTGTCCAAGAATTTATTTATTTATTTTTATCGATGATATCGTGTCCCCTTTCCACTTCGTGTGCATCAATTGGACGATCCTCGGCCTTCTCCGTCTTGACGGGAAATAAACCTCGGATGCAATTCGCCATTGAAAACTATATTCGGAACTACTTTTGTTCACATGGCACTATATGGTGGTGGAAGGAGACAAAGTCACAATCTGAACATTGTCGGCATTTTCTGACGCAACATATGTGGTACACTCCGCCAGAGTCGAATCACCAAACCCCATGAAATGTATGTGAATTCCTACAATTACATCTGAGGCTATTTCTAGACTTCACGAAAATGGCCGAGCGATGTTCCGATTTCCTGTGCATGCATAGTGAGTAGGGCGAGAGGATCGGCGGAAACATTAAAAGCCGCAGTTTGAAAGCAAAATGAATTCTCTAATGATTTTATTTGCTCATGGACATCCTTCTTTAGTCAGACATTGATTTTATAGTGTCTGTGCAAATACATCGGCCACTTTATAGGATCAGCTAAAAACAGATTTTTGCAAATTTTCATTATTAATATCAGCAGCTCAAATTAGAGGCAAAACTTCAAGGAGCACTGCTCTACATAAATTGTACATTGCATTTTTTGCTTTTTTTGTTTCGTGTTTGCTTCAAATGTTTTGAAATTCGGATTGTGATAATTGTAAAAAGGATGATAATAGCGTTTAAAGAAGGTCAAGCTTAGACGTACGTAGGGATTTCCCCATCTCAAAATAGAGCTTGACTACGAGTAATATAGTCACGTGACGCCAGAAAGAATCGTCTGAGGCACAAATAGCAGGTAGACCTCGATAGGGTGTATTTGAAGCTTTCACGTTAATTTCTGTGGTAATAAAATACTATCTACGGTTGTCGCCGATGGAATGAAATAGTTTTAATGCACAGTTATGTATTTTCCTTGGAGTAAAGCAGTTTTCATCCGCTATTTTAGTCCAATAGATAAAGCAAGTCATGTGTTGTGTAAAGGATCGTGGACATCTTCTATGTGTGTTATGAAGTGAAAGTTGACTCTCCCACACACCCACCAACCCCCTGTCTCTCGTGTTGTTAGATATATCGAGCGATCCTAATTGCTTTGGCAAAGTATGCCATATACTCTTTAGCACTTGTAGCTCATTTTCGTAGACACTGTTGTATATACGATCATTCAATTTCATGTATGCAATAATATTTATCACTTATGTTAACACCCATAAGAAGTACATTGTAGTTGTAATGACCTACTTTTCTTGCTAAACCGGCTATGCCAAGGTGTTGGATTATGTTCTTGTACAGGCGAAGCAGGCAACACATATCATGTCAATCAGCCTTACTGAGCACCTTCTCATTTCTTTACCAGTGACCAATAGCCGGGCCACCAAGTCATTCATCCTTACTTAGCACCTCCTCATCTCTATACCAGTGACCAATAACCGGGCCACCATGTCAATCAACCTTACCAAGCACCTTCTCATCTCTTTACCAGTGACCAATAGCCGGGACACCATGGCAATCAACTTAGTTATCATTCCCTCATTTCTTTAACAGTGATCAATAACCGGGCTACCATGTTATTCAACCTTACTTAGCACCTCTTCATCTTTTTAACAGTGACCAATATCCGGGCCAACAGTTGTTGCGGGGAGTAAGTGAGCTTGTGGGAGGTCAAACAAGCAAAGTCCCACAATGTGGACTAATATATAGGGAATATATAGTAAGTTTGTGTGTTGATATGAACTCTTAAAATTTTGATTTGGTTTATCTCAAATTTAAAATCTTCTGCATATAATAAAGATGTCCCTATGAGAATGAAGATCGGCGGGATTTAGAGTAAATAGTGGAACTAATAATGGAATGGTAGGTTCGCACCAACCTACTGCATGTAGCTATTCTCGGTACGCTCTATATGGACCGCTGACTACCGTAATTTGTGAATATGTACATCATGGCCTTAACATTCTTCACTCCAAGTAAAGGTGTGCAGTTTCCGTGGAATTCTAACGTTAACGTACATGTCTCACATGAAGGTAGCCTTAAACGTTGTTTGACATGAACATTATGATGGTATGAAAACTGTGTTGTTATATAACTGTAATATAAATAAAATGTATAAATTGCACACAGTAAGAGACCAGTACCAACATGATAATTTAAAACCTTTTCGCTTACATTAACCAGCAATTTATGTTAATAAAGCTTAGTTCAGTTGTTGAAAATATTTGAACTTGAGCTTGATGTTGTGAATTTTATTTGAACTTACTTGATTTTTCATACAAAGGCGCGTGAAAGTGACACAACAAAGTAAACTTTGATATATTGATGGTTTTCCATATCTGGCAGATTGTCGTTTTATGCAAAAATAAACATAAAATGTTATTCGCTGTGACTTTTCGGTTACATGCTCTTTTTCTCCTCTGATTAAAATAATATGTCATTTTCTTATTTTTTTTTCATCATCAGAAAGGCCGCGGAGTTTTCATGATACAATTAAAAAGTGTTAGATGTGGAAGTCAATTATATGCATATGATGGGAGATTCTTGCATGATGTCCGATGGTCCTGATCCCTGTAGCATTATAAGGCATACCTGTGGAAAGATTATTAGAGTTTTCTTTTTCTTGAGAAAGTATTGATATTCTGCTACTGTTTTGGATATGCGGGATTCTTTATCTATCTTTTATTTACATATTTATACTCTTTTTCCATTAAAAACCTTAACAGTTCAAAGGCACTAAAGCAAGCGGTGGCCTATAAGAAATCACTGTTTTGAGACATACCAAACAACAGATATATGTCATTAAACGTGAAAAAAATGAATATGTTCGTTTTACATAAAAAAGATATAGAAAGTGAATGTTTCAACTGTTTGCTGTTGGGTGCTTTTTTTATTCGTCTATTAACATGCACCCAATGTATAAAAGACAAACTCCAGTTGAAATGTAATCAAGCGGCGTCGAGGTTAGAAAGTGGAAAAATCAATTGATTAAAAGCAATTTAATATTTGTAAAACTATCCAAAAATAACCATCATTCGGAGATGCTTGTCTTGTGAAATCGAAGCATTGAATTCAATTACAGCACGCGTGATGCATTAATTATAAAAATTTGGAATCTCGATGATAGAGCTACTGCGTGGCCTATTTCAAACGGTAAATTAATCAAACTGTTGTGATTAAACGCTGATACTTAAACAGGGAAATGCTGTATAAAAGGCATTAATAAATTTTGCACCAAATGCACCCAATCTTTTCCCAGCTGTGATTTGATGGCAAACCCAACACCAGCTCCATGTCGCTCTTCTTTACTTCGGCCACTCCAGAAGGTGTAGGCGGCTCCTTCTTCGGTGAGTTGTCCTTCCTCAGCTAGGCGAATTTCACTCAGGGCTGTTATCTGGATGTTGAATCTGGCCAGTTCTCTACCTACTAGAGCTGTTCTTCTCTCTGGTCTATCTGCTGATGCACTGTCCATTAGTGTGAGTACGTTCCAGGAACCGATGGTGAGTTGTGTCACCTATGTCTTCTTGTTACGTTTTCGACTGCGGTGTGCTGACCAGGGTTAAGGTGAAGCAGACAAGGTTTAGAGCACTTTTCTAGCCTCTTCCTCGTGCTCCGGAGGTGAGCACTGTGATCCTGAAAAGGTCTGCTCAGTTACCCAGGGGGTTGCCGAGTTCCACTTGCAGCTTCGGTCCAGTGACAAGCGACCATATGCCCTGAGGCGCCAGTTACAACTCCCAGTGTATCCACACCTGCTGCTTTGCCGCTCGCGCATCGCCACAGCACTTAAAGGTATCTGGTGTGTGTGGGGGGTGGGGTGGAGGGGAATAGTGTCATGACTTGCGCGTGAATTAGATTTAAGTAAGGGAACGTTGCGCAGAGTCGCCTTCACTCTCTCGTCCAGGCCTGTCTGAATCCAGTGGCACGACAATGTCGAGATGTCTATAGACAAGTCCAGATGCAGCGGACGGCCATCAGTTCCTAGTGCACTTGAGCTGATGCCCTGCGCTGTCCACACAGCACTTGCCATCTGCCTTCACAGCCGGGGGATGAGCATATCTGCTCAGCCACTTGATCCACCAGAAAGGACTTTCCAGAGGGAGCCAGATGTAGCTGTCCACTCTGGATCAAAAGTCACAGGTAGTACCGGCTACTGTTATTTACAGTAGCAGGTGTAGCCTGACCTGACCTGGGGTAATTCATAGTAAGAGTTAAGGAATAGTTACATGGGTACGGGTGATAAACTGATTCCTGACTAGAATATTGGTAAGATTGCGCTGGCAAGGTTCGATTTCTTTTTCATTTGGGCCAAATTCCCCAAGAGTTTTCAGTTGCAGTATCCAGTTTCGTTCTGCGTATTATATCTGTCCACGACGGGTTAATCTCAATAGATAACATCTCGAGGGACTGTACTAAATGTCCGGTTGAGTTGCAGCTATTATCGAGTTTTGCGCTGATTTTGTTGCAAATGTGGCTCTTGTGGTTATTCATTGGTTTTCTGAAATCAACGATTTCGCCAACATAATGAGTGGTACAGATTTTTTATGTCAGGAGATATATTACATTTTTGGTTCAACATCCTAACTTCTCATTGATAGTCCATCTTACTCCTGTTACTGAACTTTGGAACCAACATTTCCAGGTTATCAAATAAATTAAGACTAGAGTAAACCTGTTTTGAAGGCACTCTCTCTTTAACAATTACCTGACTTAAGCAGCCGCATTTTCAGATCTCTACCGGTAAACTATAGTGGAAACTAACATGTACTAAGAAATTACCGCTCTTACGAAGCTAACTGCATAGAGGTGGCTTTCTAATATACGGTTGTTAATAAACCTTAGTTCAGTTGTAGAAAATATTTGAACTTGATGTTGTGAATTTACTAAGCTTCCGGTCTCCGTCATTGTGTCATATTAGAACTCTGTTGTAACTACATTAGTAATATCAATGATGTTTGCTTGCAGTCTTCACATACTATTTATCAATAGAGCAGTTTGAATATCCATACGGATTCAGAACTTGTGGCAAATCGACAGTTTATTTCCTCCCCCAATGCGTCAACTCCCTGCTCTTTCTTTTTTGATAACAAAATCTATTACTTAATCTGCATTTTAATGGTACAGAGTCATGCAATTATGATGGAATTCCCAACACTCATAGTATGGAACTCTTATACTGTAGTATGGCATGCACCTTGTACACGGTTTTTTAAAAGCCTGAATGACAGATATGTAAAAGTTTCCAGTTTGCACATTGTTTTTGTCAGATATTGGATGAGGGCCATGCTAGAATAAAGCTATACATACATGACGCATGTAAACTAAAACGCGATATAAAAAGAATATTCATTTATCCACTATATCATTCTTAATTTGCTCAAAAATGTAATAAAAGATGTAGATAAATCAACATGTTTTCAAGTAATGTTTAGTTGCCAATTCAAGATGTCGGATTGATACGTTGTGGTTAGGAAAATCCAACATTGAGATGCATCCACACTACAAGTTTGGCGAAGAAAGGTAAAAATGGAACTTAAACAACGAGACTGGACTCGATCATTGGCAATGTTACGTCAATCATGACAAGTAGGTCACAATGAATCAGTGCTTATATATGACACACATTTACAGCAATATGCATTTATACTGCACGTTTTATGACATTAAAAGAAAATATGTTGAAAACATAATCCCGACATGATTTATCACAAAGCTCAATACAAAATAAATAGTAGGTCAAAATAAATTCATCTTTGGTGCTTCGGACATATTCATTCAAATATGCAATCAAGTTTAGTGGGGAATCAATCATAAGGTTTTGAAAAATGGGTAGGCCGTAATCTTTCAACAGTGTCTAGTGAACCTTAATACGTGTTAAAAGTTACCATATGTTATGTGCAATTTACTTTAGCTACAAGATGCACCCTGCTGGTAAGTTTAGCAACAATAAGTAATGAGGCTCTGAGCACAAAACATGGAACTAATTCAAAGGGTTTTGGAACGGTTTTCGGCATTACTAAACTGTGCATAAAATAGGTCATACTTTACTTTGGTACGCAATACACGTTAATCCCAAAATCCACTCCCATGCGTACTTTGGTAATAATAAGTAATACTCTTTAACACTAAGCACGGACTCATTGTTTGACAACAATGAGTAATAACAATGAGTCACACTTTAAAGCATTGGCACAGTGGTCTGATGTATTCAACATATATTCACATATATTGACAGAGTCTCTCTCTCTCTCTCTCTCTCTCTCTCACACACACACACACACACACACACAAGAAACGTTTTGATAACCATAGGAAAAATTTCTTGAAAAATATAGTCCAGCACAGTGACCTAGTTTCCAAGTGAATTCATCGAACAGATCAAAATGCATTCGTACATTAAGTAGTAATACACAAAAGATAACGTCGGACGACGACGACTATCTCAAAAACCTTTTTGTTATGCTTCATATTTTCCTCCAAAGAAGGCTGACGTGTTCATCAAAGTTTGGAAAAGTTGTCGAATAGTAAGTGACTGATTACTTTAGTAATTAGATCATATATACTTCAAAGAGGCATTTAAACTTTGAAACTGAAATTTTTCAAATTAGCACTGGGCGAGTCCTCGTTTATATAATCCAACACGATAATATATTCAAAAAGTAAAAGTCCATTGGAATGCTGATATTTTAATATTACCTAATACGACAATCCAGATGATTTTAGTTCTACAATCAAAATGTAACTTTTTATATCCGCGGTAGTAGGCATCTTGTTTCATCCGTATCGTTGGATTTACATCATGAATTGCGCACAAAAAGCACTTGTTTATAAATGTAATTAAAGACTTTAGTCAAGTAGTTGAAGCTGTATTTAATTTCATTCGAGAATTTTAGGTTTCTTTCCAAAAGCATTCTTTCTCTTGATTAGAATTTGTGAACTTTCTTTGTCTTTATTTGATAATAAGGTTTCTTTCAAGCAAATAATTTCCTGCTTAAATGAGGAGTAAATTATCGATCTATCCCCATTATTACATTTTGCAACGAATGAAAATTATCGTTTTTAATTTTCTCAAACAAATGGCGTCCTGAGCGTTATAACAAGGTTGTAAAAACGACAGAAAATGATAAAGGGAAAGATTTGTTTCTCACTTAAAAAAAGAAACAATGAAAAAACTTAACACGGTTTTTTTCGATTTTAAGAGAATCTGAAGTATAATTGTGTGTTCCTGTAGCATCAAATGGTATAGACAGGGAATATTTCTAAGGGAGTATCACTGCCCAGAAATTGAAGACGGATACTTATATAGCATTGTTTGAAATAACAAGTCTTCTTAGAGCAATGGTTATATCAGTATAGTGGCCTAAAGTAGGGGTCAAAGTGTTGGTAAAGAAGTGTGAGGGCTGGCACAGACAAGGCATTTTTTCCTGAGAGTGCGCTTGATTGAATGCCGCTTGTAGTTAGTTTCATTAAACTTTCGAATCGCCCTTACAAATGCGCTATTATTTTAATGAATAAAGGATGCATTTAGGGTTTGGACACAAGAAATATACAGAGAGTTATCAGATTTTATTTCCATAGGCTGCCTTCGGGGACTGATGGCAAGATGGGTATCTGTAGGCTGCTTTTGGTGACTGATAGCCAGTGGGGTATCTGGAGGCTGCCTTTGGTGACTGATGGCCAGATGGGTATGAGAATAAATTCCATTCAGACACTTGCCCGGGAATTTGTGACAACATATAAATTACAGCTGTCATTAATTGTTCAACAGCTTTAATATCTGCGTGAATTAAAATAAAAAAAATAACTGACAAGAAGCACGGAGTAGGAAATAGAACTGACGTCATACATAGAAAGATTGTTTTAAAACAGGGAACATAATTACACACTACCCATGTGATATTATATCACTTGGTTAACATTAGACGTGTAACCTTTTTCGGTCAGATTTCTTTTTGATAGCAAGAAATATAGGTCATGTACATCGACTGTCATATATCAAGTTCCAAATTGGATAAATAATCAAACAAATAAATAAATAATATGGATCTTCAAAATAATTACAATAGAAAGCCTTTTATCTGGATTACAAGTTTATCTCGATCATATATTCACTGCATATCGTAAATGAGCAGATTGGGTACAATTCGAACAGTACATGGAACAACCGTTCATCAGGAAGGATTTTGTCCCCAGATGAGACAGGATATACAAGACTCTACACTGATGAATTTATTTTAAAATATTCGGCCCCATCTCATGATAGAAACATAATAGATATGTTTTAACCCTTAAACACAGGGTGCCTACACGTAAACAGCCCTCCTTATTATGCTCAAAAAGTGAAGAGATATTGGCTCACCTTTATTCAACGATTAATGGTATGTCACACCTATTATTGCAAATTTATCTCTGAAAATTAATCGCATAAAAAGGAACGTTTTGATCGCGACCTCAAATCTTATCCTTACTGTGTCAATATAAAAAAATCCATTCTAAACTGAATCTGGATCTAGACTTAAGTTATGTTGTTGAAGTTATCGGACCCTGGTCTTGGTAAATGTCTTATGACTCCGACGAGGGCGCTCTGGAATGTTTTAGTCCATTCAGCTATGGACAGGTATAAGCAAAGCATTAGGTAAATACACATATTGTTGTTTTTGTTAGCTACTGATAGCAGGCCCGCCAAGACGGATGGGGAGACGGGGGTGCAATTACGCAGGGGCCTGGCGATTTCTAAGTTATAAAAAATAAATTAATCTTTGCAGTAAATATTAAAATGTGTTCTTTTCAAGAGTCTACGTTATGGTAGATTACTACAGGTTTTATATGCAAAACTGTACACAGGTTTTTATATACAAAAAATTAAACTAGTTTTGGGACTCATGACTGCTCTGCCCAGGGGCCATGAATTTCTGTTGGCGGGCCTGACTGATAGTCTTTCAGGATGTTCGTTAGAGCAATTTTACTTAAGAAGCGACGATGGCTATGAATAAAAATGTCTTTACATGTACACAAATAAGAAATATCATATGTCTCTCGAGATGTGTGAGAGAAACGGATTTTGCTCTTCCTTGCTTTTCTTCTTGTCTCACTCACAAGTATGCATAATCAGTCTGTCTTACAGGAAGTTCCTCCTTGAATGAACTTATCATCAGGAACAAACACTATTACGTAGACGTAGGGTGTGCCTTCTAAACATCAAATTATGTATGCACAGTTGATCTAACTTTTGAATGAAAGGAATGAAATATTGACTTCGTTATGAAGGAGTTTCTTACCTAGATAAGCTGTTTGTTTGGGACACACTCTTTATCTGAAGATGAGACTCACATTAAATCGATTTGGTGGACACACAGTTGGAATCTGTTTCTTATGCTACATCACAAAAGGTATGTAGCTCAATCTACATTGCTGTATGTACGTACTTATTTTACAGTGCTCTGGATAACTATATTGGCATCTTATGTCCAGATCATGAAAGCTTATGATAAGATTTCATTGATATTAATATTTCCTCAGATGATGTTTCTTACATATACTTTATTGTCGATAAAAATGGCCATTACGTCACTTATTTTACTATTATTCTGTAAATAATCAAGTGAAAACCCTATTCGCCGAGATCATGCTGATTTAATCTTGACTGGTTCAAGTCTAGTGTGCAAAAAACAAGTATATTGTGTAAAGAGACAATAGTTTATTGATATCAATCTATAACATTTACTGGAGAAACAATACAAATTTAATGTACAAAATATACATCGAATCAGCATAATATAAATGTACATAAATTACAATTTAAAAAACAAGTTTTGGGAAAAAAGAAGCATATACATCATGAAAACATAAAACTATCGTTCAATATTTGACATATAGAACCGATCCTAAGGTTAAAGACGTTTTTGGAGACTTTAGCACAGACATCGCATTACACTATAGACGTTTGTAGACCTTAGCACAGACAGTACATTACACTATAGACGTTTGGAGACTAGCACAGACATCACAATACACTATAGACGTTTGGAGACTTTATCACAGACAGTACATTAAACTATAGACGTTTGTATACATTAGCACAGACAGTACATTACACTATAGACGTTTGGAGACTTTAGCACAGACAGCACATTACACTATAGACGTTTGGAAACTTTAGCACAGACAGTGCATTACACTATAGACGTTTGGAGACCTTAGCACAGACATCACATTACACTATAGACGTTTGTAGACATTAGCACAGACAGTACATTACACTATAGACGTTTGGAGACTTTAGAACAGACAGCAGATTACACTTTAGACGTTTGGAGACTTTAGCACAGACAGTGCATTACACTATAGACGTTTGGAGACCTTAGCACAGACATCACATTACACTATAGACGTTTGTAGACATTAGAACAGACAGTACATTACACTATAGACGTTTGGAGACTTTAGCACAGACAGCACATTACACTATAGACGTTTGGAGACTTTAGCACAGACAGCAAATTACATTATAGACGTTTGGAGACTTTAGTACAGACATCACAGTACGCTGTAGTAAGGATTTATCCTCCTAATAATTTGAAAATGACGAGTTGTTTTCAGTTACAAACTTTCCAATTTCCTTTTTGTTTTTGCTCTATTTCCCAGAAAGTTAAAATCGTGATATCAGTCATCCAAAGCATTCCCAAAAGACGAACTGAGCTTTCATAACTTAGAAGACTTTAAACATTTTTCATCGCATGGCTAAAGAACAAAGTACTATTTGTTATTGTCATTCGAGATGTGAATAAGTACCCATTGGATAACATCAACGTTAACTTTGTCCAAATGGATACAATCTTAGATATCGTTGAATCTATATATTGTCGAAAATTAAATATATCTTGCAAATACATTGCTTATGCACGCGGAGGGGTTTGACTATGATACTCATTTTTTTATTTATTTTTTTAAGAATGGTTGTGTATGGCTAATGGAATCATGAATCAATTTCGTATCGTTATCTCGGAGTTTATTATATATCTTTTGCTCACAGTTTATGTTTAAGTACATTCATTTCTTCTTTTATTTAGTGCAATTGTTTCACTGTGATGGACATAGCGTGAAGGGCTCTCTTAAATGAGAATCAAACGAATGCTGTACTCCGCCACTGAAGAATGTGACAAAAGCTGATATTACAGGCACCAGCAACGGTTGCTTAAAAGGATATTTGTATGATCTGAAAAACAAGAAACCAAATCAAAAGTGTGTTATTGTAAAATGGCCATGTGATGTGGAATTATCTTACTGTTACATTGAAGGTAGAGTTTAAATTTATTTTTCAGTTTTATTAGATAGTATGTTATTACATATCATCATTCTTAATGTTTATTAGTTGTACAGAAGCGGCGAGTTCTAGGTAACCTCCAATTATTTTTACATTTTGTTTTTAATTTTCTAAGTGGCGTACAGAAAATAGGGTACATTCAAAACTGCACAAACATGAAGCTAAAGATTTAAACGAAAAATCAGTCACAAAACAACATCAGTAACATAGTATCCACCTATACTACCATGTTCACATTCCAAGATAATGTGTGGCCTAGAGTGGTACTCGTACCCCTACACCTCACTTACAAATATAACAAAAAAATGTATTACTAACCTTGTGACGTTCTAGTACCACTGCACGGCAATTAAAAAAAATACTATGATAGAATTTTATCAGGTAATAAACCACTACTGATTAGATAGCCACTGATTAATTGAGACAATCCTCCTGGCACAATTGGCGTCATCTTCTCTTCGAAATTTTGTTTGTGGTGGTCCAATTCTGAGTTTTGTCATTTTGAATGGCAATACACTGTATGACATAATGAAAGCAGTACGGAGTGCTGCATGATACAGTGTATTGACGATGCTATTCGTTTCGCTCATTTACTCCAATAAAGAAACTATAACAGCTCAGAGATGCATGTATTATAGTAATTTACATATGAAACTGTTATTTTGGGCTCAACTGGATCAGGTACTGAGTCAACATTTGATTCTTCAATTTTGGTATCATATATCTTCGGCGTTAACTCTACAACTTTAATTACTAGGTATATATTTAAAAATCATGCTAATATATGACCATGACAGAGATTAAAAACCTTCTTCAAATCTATTATATTGCTTTTTTCCCTCAGTAATTCATTTTTCAAATCTTCAATATTTTCTTTGGCTTGTTTCTCGTCTAAAATAAGAAATTGGTTCAAGCTTGCATCTAATGCGTCAATCTGTTGGTACAAACCGTGTTTTTTGTCATTCAAAATGTTGAATTCCATGGAAATAAAATTGTTCGGTTCCTTTTCTTATCAGTTTTCTTATCAGCTTTGGCGACACTCTCATCTATGACTCTTCTTTATCATAAGCTGCTACCTTTTTCTTGCTGTTTCTCTTGTTGTTTGTTATTTTCTGTTGCTAATATTGCTGTCTAAGTACTACATTGTCACAGAGAGACACTAACTAAATCTCACTAACAAGTACTAAACGTGACATAGTGATTTCCTTCATTGTGTGAAATAGTTTGTTAAAGTAAAGTAAGAACAGGAGGGTAGATGAAATATATAGTAGCAAAATTTAGACACAAAACAGTATGTGAATGTATAAAACTCGTACAAATCCGCTCTATGAGTCCACACCTAGAGTCTAAAATTCTTAATAAATTCATGATGAGCAGAATGTGCACCTCGACTTCATTAACAAGTCAAGCGTCTATTTTGCACTTTGTCAGCAGAGTTGCCAACAAAACTTTAGGACAGTGATATACATTGAAAATTCCCTATGTATTAAAATCGTAAGATTTTAAATTTACATGATGGAGACGATTTTACAAACATTGAATTCTAGATGACATCGGCAAATTTGATAAAGAATTCAAATATCCGTTAGGGTATATGAAATCATTGAAGACAAATACAATAATCCGGTTAGAGTGTTAGATGAAAAAGGGATCACGTGTTGCTATGTTGATACATTTCGATGGCGTGGATAAATTTCATTATTTGGGCATCAGGAATTTATCTGGGTTGGTATCAAGTCAAATATATAAATACAAAAATCAAAACATCATATGTAAGCAGTATTTCATCCACTTCAACACAGGATCAAAATTGATTCAACATAAACTGTTGTGCTTTAAAGTAGTAAAAAAAGTTGACAACATGCCAGAGAATGGTTCTGTTGTCAAATTTAAAATTTTTAATCAATAGCTCAAAGTTCCGTTTGCTGTTATTTGTGACTATATTCGTTTTTTATTATTGTAACTTTATATGTGTGCTGGTTAAAACTGATGAAGCACCTACAATGCATCTCAGGAGAAGAGGTCTGCTAGAGGCATAACACCTTGTTATTTATGCCAAGAATTAACAAAGTTGAAAGTCAGAGACACATCAAAGTTTAAGAGAGAAAACTACAAAACACACACCTTCCGGATTTGCATGTATCTGAAGGCAATACACAAAGAATACACACCATCATTTAGAATAATTAAACAAGCTTTATTTGGAAGTAGGTTTGAAAATTACAAAATATGTATACGAATATTTCAAAGACTACCCATATTGCTCCAGAGAAATTGTGACATCCATAGAAGTTCTTAACGATCTGCAAACTAAATTCATTCAAGAAAAAAAATGGCAATTAAACAAACAGTGGCTAAGTTGTTATGTACGTTGAAAAATAAGAACACTACAGGAAAGCTTTACGTGGAGTTGGGAGTAAAAGTGACAAATGCACACAGGGTCATTTTTTTCCAATCGGCATCCTTAGTTCAAGTCCTATCTCGAGCTCAATACTTCATTGAGATAAAAACCAGCCAACGATTTTGAGAAGGACGTCTTTAAAATGTATGAACTGTGCTGTATTTGGCAAACAGATGGAGAATTGGACAAAAAAGAACAGTGAAAATATATACAGATGAAAAGAAATATGGTATGTTACAAAAAAGATCTGTGGTTTGCAAACAGAAATATCATAGATGACGATTTAGTATTTGTGATTATGAGAAACGAAAAGATTAAACTTACAAAACCGATATATGGTGGAATTTCGATGTTAGAATTAAGCAAGTGGCTAATGTATGATATTTACTGCAACAAGTTCAAAAACAAATATGATGACAGAATTAAGCTGCTATTCACATATACAGATTCATTATGTATCAATGTTGATACAGATCATTTTTATGAAGACATGAAAGAAAATATACTTTTTTAATACAAGCGACTGTAGTAAGGACAACATTTATGACATCCATCAAGTAAACAAGAAGGTTGTCGGTTTATTCACAGATGAGCTAAACGGCACACAGATAAGAGAGTTATGTTGGCTAGGGTAAAAACTCTGTTCATTCAAATCTGATCAAATGAGTAGAAAGTCCGTAAAGGAATAAAAAAAAATCTGTGAAATAAGCTAAATGTTTGAGATGTGATATGGAGTGTATATTAAATCATGTGGACAATTACCAACAATGACATTACTTAGGTCATACACTGATTATATGTACACGAATGAAATGAACAAAGTGGCTCTGTCGTGTCCTGATGATGGACTTTATTTAGCTGACAGTGTAAATACGCTACTTTAAACCATCTTTAATCTTTAAAACCAATTTATTACAAATGGATCACATACTAAGGGCATGTATTGGACTAGTATCTGTGAAATACAAAGTGCGAGTGACGTCACAAAGCAGTTAAATTGTCACTAGTGTTTAAGATATTATCCGAACTGGAGAAGGACAGAAATACACGAAGTGCATGCAAAATACTGGTGTCCCTAGAACAAGATAATGAAAGAGCATGCAATATATTCACCATCTATGTATGAAAGAATTAGCCACATAAAGAAGAAACACATTCGTTTTGTGGTTTTGCTTATTGTTCTATTGCATCTGCTTGTGCTGTGATTAAAGTTGGTTGTTATTTCGTACTTTGTTTCTCTTCTGTTAATAACATTGGTATGTTTTTCAATATGTCGTCCGAAAAGCACTCCATCATATTTACAATATCGACATTTAGTGCCTGATATATTATTACCTATTTTTGTAATACCTACGTTGCCTCTCTTATTTTCTTATATATTTTTTATGTGTATATTTCTTTATATAGTATATCATGCATCACTCCATACTACTCGCATTGTGTCGTGTAGAGTATTGTATTGTTATTAGAAATTCTAGAATTCGAAATTGGACCACCATACCAACTTATTGTCGATGAGATGATGAAGATGATTATGCCAGTAGGTTTGGCTGATTTAATCAAGGAATGTCTCATCAGTAGTGGTTTATTACCTGATAGGTTTCTGTTATAGTAATTTAGTAACCTGTCCAGGGGTACTAGAACATCACTAAGCCACCAATATATTTTTATAAAATTTGGAAATGCAGTGAATGGGAACGAGTACTTCGCTTAGCCATCCATGATTTTGAAATGTGAACATAGTAGTATAGAAGTGGTGAGTTCTAGATTACTGCTATTGTTTTTTGACTGAATTTTCTTTTAAATCTGACAGTAGTTAGCGCTACTTCTCAAAGTCACTTTGAAAATGTAAAAAAATTAAAAATAAAGTCATAACAGCAGGTGTACTAAAAACCGCCACTTTTATACTGTTTACATCGTTTACTGTTATCCACTTTCTCAAGCTTCTAGATAGACGACAGAAATATCTAACCTAAGTTATTCTTGATCCACAATTTTAAATATTAACATCCTCCCCTAGAAATGTTTTAACGTCTGGATGCTGTTTTCCTATACCACTCTTGTTGCTACTTGCTATTTGCTCCTTCTCCAACTACAAGAATGTCAACAGTACTATTACTATTGATACTACTACTAGTGCAGCAGCTGCTGCTACTACTACTACAACTAAAGCTGCTACTGCTACTACTACCACTACTACTACTACTCTTGTTGCTGCTGATGCCACTATTAATGTTGTTGATTGTACAATAAAAGTACTTCTACAAGTACAACTACTGATGCTTCTGTCGCTATCTATGTCACTACTGCTGCTGATGTCACTAATATCAATGTTGCTTCTACACTACTACTACTACTACCAATGCCACCATTGCAGCTTATACTACTACTACTTATGTCACTACTACTGATAGAGTTTCTACAAAAGCAACACTACTGCTACTACTCCTACTAAGTGTTAGCATTACTAATGCTGTTACTACCACAAGTACCGCTACTATTACTGCCACTACAGCTGCTGTTACTATTAAATTTATGACTTCGGATAATTATACATAATTTTCCAATAACCTTTACTGCTTCCACCTGCTTTTATTACATGCAAGTTTAGTAAAATAAAAATATTCAAAATGACACTGCAATTGCAATTGTTGTATATTTGATACTGGACCCTCTCCCAGGGACTCATGGGAGGAGCAAACAATTATACCTCTCTAGCAGAGAGTTAGCACACGGGCCACCCATGTACAAAGTTAAATGAATTTCCGCCTAGTATTTAAGGAGCAGACGGACGGACAGATGGACAGAGGAAGGTATTACAATATCCCCGCTTCCGTTAAAGCGTGGGGATGAAAAAGACAAAGAGACCTTTTTGAGGTTTGACGTTAATGGCATGCAAGTTGAATGATCCACAAGACCAATGGTACATGTAAATAATACCTTTATTTCTTTAAGGTTGAAAGGCAAACAAGCAAAGGTTTAAACAAAGGCTGAAGAATATTGAAAGACTAAAATCCTGATTAAAGAATTATATGTCATTGAAATGCTGCTGACCATTTATAATGTTGTTGTGATGACATAAAATATACATGTTTTAAGCAGCTCAGAACATATTAAACCCACATCTTTACAACGTGACAACAACATAGTGCTTTTGCAAGTGTACTGCGATACCAACTTTGACTAAAACACATATGGTTATTTGTGTGGATCTTTTGAGATACACGGTTAATACCTTGTTTCGGTTGGGCAGAGCCTGATGTAACTTCTGAAGTTTTTAATTTCTCCAAAATCCCCAGCACCTGAGTCCACCATACTTACTGAGATGGAACTAGATATCAAGAATTCTGAGAGGCCTTCAGACAAGCCTCATCAGGAAGCCATCCGTAAAGATTTTTTTTCTTTTCTGGCTAAGTCAAATTTAAAAACCAAAAATACTTATTAGTTACCACTACCAATTAAATTATCACAGATGAATAGGAAAGAACTGAGCAATCTAATAATAGAATCTCACTGAAAAAGATCACTAACAGAATAATCGTCCTCAGGAAAGAGCATGCAACAGAATCATCCCTCAATCACTGTAGACTTGCAAAACAAATTGACGGTAGGACGGACGCAAGGATAGCCGCATAGACAGACGTACATCACCGATAAAACTACATCCGCAAAAATCTTGATACAATAGCGATACAATGATGAATAAGTCTGAAAAGTTCTTTTTAGTTTCAGTAATAACTTCTGAGCAATGAAGCCACCATGTACATTTGTGCAATATGACTAATGTGTATAGTGTCGTCGTTGTGGCAATCTGAAGATAAATTAACTCTGATTGTACTTCTCTTTTAAGAATCAAGTACTTTTTTCTTAACAATGTCATCCGAGGTCAGCGGTTTCGCCGACAGTCCTGTCACCGACACAACAAGAAATACTGTCAATAGTGAAGAAGCAGCAAAAACCAACACTCAAACGGGCTTTTTAGATAAACATTTTCTTTAAATGCTTAAGTAATTAACTAACTAACAATTACTCAAATAAATGAACTGAAGTTTCAAACTGTGCCAAGTCTCATTAAGCCCACGTTGGATACTTCGCAACATTGGAAGACGCCGTACCTAATTCTAAGTAATGATTGAAAATATTCAGTAGGAAGATAGGTAAGTAAGTAATTATGTAATTAATATGAAAAACGTCTGCGATTTCAACTAAAATCCAAGATAAAGATAGTATATTATAATTTACTATTATTCACTTTTTAGAAACTATACCCGATGCAGAATCAAAACGTTGGGAACATGCTGCATTTGTTTTCTATTTTATCCAAATGGTTTCTATTGTATAACATACAAACACATTAATAGGAATCCCATGGGTGTGTTAAGGTCTATTTCTCAATTGATATTTTATTAATTTATCATCTTTGTTTTTCTGCAATAGTCATACATTTTGTGTCCATTTCAACAGAGCAAACATGGATATCTGTCAAAGAAGTGAAATGAACCCAACAAACCGTTACATTTAAATGTATGGAATAGTCAGATTCAACAGACAATATTTTGTAGTCTTATTGGGGTATTTGATATACTTTTGCATATGGTTAAGATTGCCTATACATTTCTTGTGACCATATTTTAGTCTTAATGAACATACCTCCATATTTTTACCACCGCCGAAAATATAATCAAATTTCAAAGAACATTTCTTACTGTGTCTTATGTCCTTTGATACTAATACATTTGTTTATATTTACTAATAGTAAACAGAAAGGCATATGCCAGCAGAATTAAATGTCTTAAGTTTTCGATCTATATTTCTCAAACAGATCCACTTCAGGCTTTGTTTCGATATTACACAATAAGTTTTACTTGTACTCGAATCATCAAGCCTTCTCTCATGCTTAATTGACCACAGATGAATACTACACTGATAATTTTAATCTACCCTCGAGATTGTTTACTTTAACACCAACCTAATTTCAATTCATTTCAAAGGCCAAGTGCTTCAGACACAAAAGCTGAGCTTCCTTTCTTGAATGGCTACTCTTCATTCAAGGCTAAGATGTTGAAATATTAAAAGTAATGAGACTAGAGGCACATCGTATACAATATGAATCGTACACATGCCTACAAATTATAAAGTCGGAACTTGCATAATAATTGTATTTCACCATTTTAGTTCCTTTCCTTCTGAATTTGATTTACTTATCATAAGGTCTTTAGATTTTTCCGTCTGAAATTTGTGAGAGACAAGTTAACTTAGCAGAGTTCTAATTAGACTGAGAGACAAGTTGTGAACTGCGCAGTGTTCTAATTATACAATTGTACTCAATACTGTTTCTTTTGCAGTTAAAATGCTTTGGGGTCTAAGAAAATGTCAGATATAGGCACATTTGCATTACGTATCACACGCCTTTTTCCACAGTGGCGATACAATGAAAATATCGTTTTAACACAGATCGGTTAACAATATACATTTGTTTATAACTTTTAAGGCTTTATTTGAAGTCATTGTAATCATACATTTATTTATTTTTCTAGCCGGTGTGATTGCTGGTACCTCTGTTGCTGTTGTGTTCTTGGTTATCATCTGTGTTTCTATATTCCTATACATCAGGTAATGCCACATGATTTCCCTTCCCTTTTTTACCCACTGAAAAATGTAAGAAAACTGCAAACTTAGAGCCATAATAATGATCGTTGTAGCATCTGTAGTGGTACTATAGTAAATAACGTCCATGTAACAGAGGCCGATTATGTTAATTTTCTAATAATGAAAAGTTAATAGGCAGGACAATAAACACACCTTGAACGAAAACAAAACATATTTTCAAGCAAAATAGTTCCGACAATGATAAAGTATCAGTTATAATCAATGTTAATTGATCTTTCATATTTGTATCACATTTGCCAGATATTATACTAAATGTAGAGCAATTGTATCGTATTAGCAGCTGAATATTTCATTTTTCCCTTGTTTCCCTAGAATTGATTGTATTGCATACAATACATTATCTTAGACTATAGACATATGTTTAATGCACCAAAAATTGCCTTTTTCAGAAATCGAAGAAAAAGAAGAAAACAGTCAACAGCCAATCCATCAAACACAGTGGTGAAATTTTCAGACACAGACTATGCAGGATCTAGATGTTGTGGAAATAGTCATGAACGCAGTGAACATATAAGTTCAACAACCTTAGCTCCACATGGGATCTCTGTTGATACAACTTATGCTAATATCAATCAAAGTAACAGATCTTTTGAAAAGGGACTAAACAACAAATCTGTGCCCCTGGAGAACTCTGATTACTCTTATGCTTATGCAAATAACACTGACAATAACCATATGTATATCACTGTCTATGATGAAACAAAATCTTCTGATGATAACTATATCCATGCTATCCAGTTTCCGGATAGAGAAGACACATATGAATGTATTTAAGTAGTATACATATAGCCCATATTGGACAACTCACATTTTTGTATTTTACCTCCCGTATAAGGATATAACAACATTAAAATATCAAATTAAATCTTGCTAGAGAAGGATGACGTAGGCTATTTGAAAATCAAAATTCGAAATCACCATCTCGTATAGATATGCGAGAACATTAAAGATCCCAAAATTATAAATTACTAGACCAATCAGACAGAGTGATATTATTTCACAAGTTAAAAATCACTAGCGCAGTTACTCTATGAAGACAATTAGGAAACACCAATCTAAAATTTTGTGTACGCCATATATAATGGTACTAAGCTACATCGTATTTAATTCAACTGTTATAGGCCTGTTCGATAACGGTTGTTATGTCCCCTGACTTATTAATTCCCCTGATTTACCCATGATGCAACGTTCTCTCCGGTGAGCAAATCAACATTGTAATGGCATCCAACAAAGATGTAAATGACGCAAGTGAGCTCGAAAATCTTATGTAAAATGCATCAAGACGTATCTACGGGACAGAGGTGCCCACGTGTCAGGGAATAAAGCTGAGCTGTCTCAGTTTAACCTTGGGAAAGGCACTTAGCTCCTATTTCCTCTGCATGATATAGCCAATAATGTGTTCAGAATGCCGTTAAAGCAAAAACAAACAAACAAACAAACAAAAAAAAAACAACAACAAAAAAAAAAAACAGACAAAAAAGGTAAACAAATAAAAGCAACCAAACAAAAACAAACTTATTGAAAATGTGAAAGCAGATAATTTGGGATGTTTAATACGATTAGATCATGGTTACTTGCACACTAGAATAATATGGACTCATTTCGTCTTCGTAGTCAAACGGGAAAGGTCATATAACATTACACTCGCGAGGTTAAATGATTTTATATAGTTAATTAAGTCCCTATACGATGTGAGAAGATTTTGTATAATACGAAGGTTTAAACCCCCAGGTTTTAATTATTGCGACTGATTGTAAAACGTGCTAATGTATTTGTAGTTCTATTTTGTTATAAATTATGCCAACATGATAGAGTACGATGGATCTAGTAATAGAGAAAATATTGCGAGACATGAAATGAAGAAAATTAAAAGAATTTTTAAAAAAAAATGTCTATCATAAAGAACATTTGCTAATAATTTCTCAAAGCTATTTAACTTATTCTTTAAAGGTGAAATCGAAGTAATGGATATCGTGTTGATTAGATATACTGGATTATTTTAATGTAAAGACCTGTATTTGTGTGATACATCGCTGGATCGTGAAAACCTATACTATGTTTCTTCCCCTCTATACAAGCCAAAATTCTAATTGAAATAAATTGGATGATTGTACATTTCTGGTACTATTTCCGTGACTGGTCATTATGATCTTTACCTAGATGGCATAATAAAGTAGAGTATATTACAAAATCAACATTTCTTTAATGCAGTCATACAATGCTGAAACCTTCGTATTTGATATTATGTTACTAAATATGTGAGAACTTACTCCTTTTTTGTTTCATAAGCATGATTTGATATCACGCCTTTGTATTTTAACATTTTACCAACCATAACGGTAGCGCTGTGGCGTAACCCCACGAAAAATGAAAGACCTAACCTGTCGGGGTCTGGATAGTGCATTGGTAGCACACCCTCTTCGCACATCTGCGATCCCGAGGTTGATTCCGGGTTCCAATATTTGAGAAAGTAATGTAGTTGCCCTTCTTTGGTAAATGATTTTCACCGAGCTTTTCGATTTTCCCCAACACAACAAAGATACACTACACCAACATGGAAGCCATCCAGAGTGCTTACTAAAAATTGTGAGAATTTGTTCTGCAATCATTATAAAATAAATAATGTATAAAGTTCTAACATTGGCCTTATACATTATTGAATCTGGATCATATATTTTTGTTGTAATCGAAATTTCAGTTTAGAAAATCTAACACCCATATCAATAACCCAATATGCTTTTCACAACCTTTAGTCTGTAGAACACTTGTGAAAAATTATAATTTTTCGTCAACATATTTTCCATGATAATTGGAACAGAGACCACAACAATGTCTCTTCTTCTCAGTCGATTTCGGCATTCCCGTTAATGTATCCATACCGGGGGTATCGCCCACCGGAAATAGGGATTGTAAATATGCGCACACGGTTTCTAATTTCAATGTACTGGAGAGCTCTTCCAGAGAGCTTATTTTCAGGGGCGGTAACAGGCCTATTAGAGAGGCGACAAAATATTTCACGAATTTAACACAAAAGTAGCATCTCGATGTCTGGTAGAGATAATACATATTTGTTTACAAGTTTGGTCACGATAAAAGTGTGTTTAAAGCTAGTTGTGCAACCTGGATAAAACAGTGCAGTATAAAGAAGGAATAAAATACTTATATGATACAAGTAAATACATAAGTTTGAATTCTACAGAATTTACAGTCAAACTTTACAAGTCAATCTACAATCTACAACTATTCTAAAAAATAGAGATAGAATTTACGGAAAAAGTTAGGGTTTTATTTCTTTACATTTTGTATGAATATACATAGATGGCATCAAAAAAAAATCAACACGAGGGATTATTTGTTTACATTTTGTATTAATATACATAGATGGTATTAGAATTAAACCAACACAAGGGGTAATTTCTTTACATTTTGTATCAATACACACAGATGACATCAGAATACAATTAGCTTTTACACAATATGACAAACAACACAGAATGTTTTCTTAAATTTCACAGTCTGATAATCTGAATGTATCACAGGTACTTGTATATGGTGATATAGTTATAAACCATCATGATCATTATCATTATTTGTGTTCTTATTTTTATTTTCTTCGAAAGTTTTTATTGTTCCTGCACAAATTGGCAATGGGATCGGACCATACGTTATTGCAACATTAAAGTTTTCTCTCTTACAATTATTACACATACAAATCACCAACATAAATTCTAAATGTTACATCTAGTTTAGTGGTGTGTAAATAAATAAATAAATATTAGAGAGAGAGAGAGAGAGAGTATAATTGTTATTTCGGTCAATGGTTATATTACAATTATATCACATCTGTAAGTTTGCGTATATAGAATATGATACATAAATCAACTATGCCTGGAAAGAAGTAACGGTTCCCAATGTAATTTTTTCTAATATAAATTATTCTTTAAAGAAGCTTTTAAGGCCAATTTAATGTCGGTATGTCTCTTTTCATCTTGTATGTGTATATGCAATACTTGGTAAGAAGACGAATAAAATAAAAAAGTTTTTCAAACAATTGCTCTAAATCTGTATCTGCAAATAAAACCATTTTGGCGCTTGGAGTAAGTGCTATATTTAGTACATCTAGAATCAATTGGGAAACATCACTCCATAACCTGTTGACCGTATTATATTCCCAAAACAAATGCACTATTGTTTCTAGTGAACCATTACAAAAGGTACATTGATTGATATCATTAGCATGTATGTTATCCAAAATGTATTAATCGGTAGAATTCTATATATAACACCATATTGAACCATTATAAGTTTCAGTTTGTTTGTTACTTTAAACACTTTAGAATATGTATTTGGCCAATAGTCACTAGCAAAGTTGAAATTCTCTTGCCACCATTTTTCACAGGTTGATGAATCATTCGAGTTCAAAAGTAATTTGTAAGAGTCTTTACAACCTTTATCACCGTGACTGATAACTTTTAATCAGTGAGGGATAAAAGATCTGGCATTTGTGCCTGTGTTCAATTATAGGTTGAATTTTCTACATAATGACCTTATAGTCTAAATGACACATTGAAAGGCAAGAAAATAAATTTCCATTGATATCGTACTTTCTTTAAAGCTTCCAAATTAAAGAAAACTTCCCTGGTATGTGAGCATATCGCTGCTATATATAATAGTATGTTCAATCCATTTCTTGTACATAATGGGTACTTTGTTTACTCTTATTAGTGTGTTCATCCACATGTTCGTTGTCATAGGATCTTCTCCTGTTTGAGGTATAATTCTTTTTATTAAACGTTTCCAAGCCAATAAAACATCACGCCAAAACATATTTTGTCTCCTTTGATAATTCACCTGTATAATGCACCTGTATACTGATCTTCTAATATGCCAATGTTCTTTTTTTTATCTCGCATATTTGGTATTCAAACAAGTGAACACATTTTTTTTCTAGTTGTATGAAGTCTACGAGTCAAAGTTATATTTAGAGCTAATATAAATATCGTAATATCTATCATTGCTAACCCTGTTATTTTAAAAGTGTGTATTAGGGTTAGTTTAGCCCAATACCTCAGTAACTTCTTTATCATTTGTATTTTACTTTCAAAATGTATCTGTACCATTTGATTTAAGTCGACCGAGAACTTTATACCCAATAGAATAAATTCAGTTAGATTCAAAGCAACACATGGTGACTTAGTATATTCAGTAGTTGCATTAGAATTAACCTTAGGAATGATAAAATGTGTCATGAATGTGAAATCAATAATACGCATGAAAGGATTGCAGAAACGATGCAAATTGTTGAAATTAAATATACCCGTTGTAGACGGCCATCCCACTGGCCTGTTGGTAACAGTTAAACGCAATTTATCAAGCATATACTATTCTCTGGATGTTTTTATTTCATTCTAGATGACAGACAAAGAACCTCATTTAAGACATCTTTACTACTATCTTGAAAATCCTATTGCTTATACAAATATCAACCAATTGTCGGAACAAAGTAACAGGGCAAAAAGAAAATGAAATACACTGAATTTAACGAATGGTTAACTAAACAATCTACTTACACATTACACAAACAAGCGATAAAAAGATTTCCCTGCGAATGAGTGTATGTTAGTCACGTGGATAAGCGGTAGAAGGCAGACAGAGTTGACGTGTATATGGAAAACTCACGGAGGATAGAAATACATTTTGACAATGATTGCTATTTTTAAAAATACACTTGGACTGAAAAGGTGAAAAACCAAAACGAAAGATGACATACACGAAACTTCTAGAGAAACCTTCAAAGAGGAAAAGTCTGAGCTGGTACAGTTTTAATGATAAAATATAGTTTTACGGCAGAAAAGTTAAAAATTCGCTGGAAAAAAGCAAAACATTGAATACTCAGACAAAAAGTCATATGTACTGGAAAAGTTTCAGAGAACCTTAAAGGCTTTGAGGAGGAAGTATTTCACTCAGAAATGAAACAAGAAAATGCATTGATGTTTTAACAAACCTAATTGAGGGACGAAGTAGAAGCTGCAGAAAAGGCACTAAAGAAGGGGAAGTCAGCTGGAGTAGACAATATACCAGCAGAACTTGTTCAAGCAGGAGGAACTTCCATGATAGATGTCCTCACAACAATCTGCAACCAAATCTGGCAAATAGGAGAATGGCCCACCCCATGGACTGAGATTCTGATCGTGACTCTTCCTAAAAAAGGGAATCTGCAACTGTGCCAGAACTACCGAACAATCAGTCTCATCAGTCACCCAAGCAAGGTTATGCTTAAGATCATCCTCAACAGACTGAAACCCCAAGCAGAGCACATCATTGCGGAAGAACAGGCAGGTTTCAGAGCAGGACGTAGCACTACAGAACAGATCTTCAATCTTTGAATCCTCTGTGAAAAATATCTCCAGCATCAACAGAACCTCTATCATGTCTTCATTGACTTCAAGAAGGCTTTCGACAAGGTATGGCATGCAGCCTTGTAGGCCACCATGCGGATATACAACATAAACGCAAAACTAATCCGCACTATATAACCTTGTATGACAAGGCGACGAGTACAGTTCTCGTCAATGGCAACATAGGAGACTGGTTCAGAACCACAGTCGGAGTCAGACAGGGGTGCCTTATCTTACCCACTCTCTTCAACATCTACCTGGAAAGGATCATGTCCGACGCATTGGAAGACCATGAGGGCAGTGTCTGTGTTGGAGGCAGAACAATCACCAACCAGCACTTCGCTGATGATATCAATGGCTTAACAGGAGATGAAGAAGAAATGGAAACCTTAGTGAATCGTGTCAATCAAGCATCACTAAGATATGGGATGGAGATCAACGCTGAAAAGACAAACCTAATGACAAACAGCCAAAAGGAAATAAGAGTGAATGGACAGAAGCTGGGCACAGTAACAAGCTTCAAGTACCTAGGTGCTATAGCCTCTGATGAAGGCTCAAAACCTGAGGTTCTTTCCAGGATTGCGCAGACAACAGCTGCTCTGGCTAGGCTGAAGCCTATTTGGAAAGACAGCAACATCACGCTTGGGTCCAAGATCAAGCTTATGCGCTCCCTCGTTATGTCCATATTCCGATATGCATGTGAGACATGGACCCAAACAGCAGAATTAGAGCGACGAATCCATGCCTTAGAGATGTTATCGAAGGATCCTGAAAATCTCATACTTAGACCACGTCTCTAATGCGGAGGTGCGCACTAAAATCCAAGGTGCAATTGGACCTTATGAAGATCTGCTCACCACTGTAAAGAAAAGCAAACAAAGATGGTATGGTCACGTCTCACGCTCAACTGGCCTGTCAAAGACAATCCTACAGGGCACAGTGAGAGGAAAGAGAAAACGAGGCAGACAGAAGAAGAGATGGGAGACAATATCAAAGAGTGGACAGGCATGGACTTTGCAAAGTCCCAAAGAGCAGTGTAGAACAGGGCAAAATGGAGAGAGATTGTCGCAAAGTCATAAGTGGCGCCCTTCCGGCCAGCAAGGTTACGGGAGAAATGAAAAAAAAAATGAATTGAGGGTTACAATAATACACGCACACACACACACACAGATATATATATATATATATATATATATATATATATATATATATATATATATATATATATATATATATATATATATATATATATATAAGTGTGGGAGAGAGAGAGAGATAGAGAGAAAATTTTAAGACCAAAAGAATGAACAGTAAAAAGTATGTTATGCTTGTGAAATGGATAGGATATAATTAATTGTTTAACAGCTGGAAAGCAGTTGAAACCATTATAACATTGAATAAAATACACTTATACACGAGTTTCTAGAATAAGACTGATGTGGGAAAAAAAGGACGAATTAAATCATAAATGAGTTGTAACGTAAATAGTAAATTCTGTTAATTACAAACCCAGAGGGAAACATGAGAGTACATCCCAAAGCATCACAGGTAAACAACAAAATGGTGCATATAATAAATGTGATATGGCGATTACAATTGTAGACAATGTCCTAGCAGGGTAATAAATGACATTATTGAAGAAATGAAAAGAGATAACAATAAAAATAATAAAATAATTAAAAACAGATACAATTAAAAAGAAAATGAGATCTTCAAGAAAAAAAGAGTAATGAAAATCACAGAAATGTTGATGCAACATTTTCATTGTCATTCAGAGTCAGAAAGGCTAAACGAAGTACACGGTATGACATGATCTGTGTCTAAATAATTGTCGCTAATATCTTTTGTAAAATTTGGACATCTACAGTAAATGTCAATTGACCGTATACTATACATTTTCAAAGTCACTTCTGATTGTTTAGTCTCGCCTCAATACTTGCAAAATTGCGTTTCTTGTATTGTGAATTAATTTGAAATTTTCATCGCCATGGTATTTTGTTTTATGTATTTTTTGTTGCGTTCATTTACATTCTCTTTGTTTTATTCTCTCCATTTCCATTTCTTTTCTTGTATTATGTTGCAATCCTTATGGGAAGGTTTACAGTAAGCACCAGTTTTATGTATAAACAAAAATAAGTTAATTTGTAATTACATTCTCCGTGCAGAGCATATATCTAGAAATTTATCTCTTTTATATAAGCAAAAAAATTTGAAATTATTTTTTACTATTCAGTCTATCATTGAAATATGACCCGCAATAAAACTTTTTTCCGATTTTAGATTTACATTGAGTTCACTCTCCAAATTTCCTTGAAACTAAACGGAAGGTGGACAGCTACATTGACACTGAAAGCAAAGTTAGCAAAGAACCGGAAAAGGTTACTTTGCAAAAGACAAAACATCCTTGTAGAGTTGAAGCTGGTAGACACTTGAAAAACGTGTAAAAAGAATTGAAAAAACCTAAGCTGAACATTTAAAGAAAGAAAAATAATACTACTAAATATCACACATACACTACATTAAAAATATAATATAAGTTCAAACAGCACATGGTATATTATTTAGTAGGTGGTGGTGTAGCTCTTGTATGCATATTATTCATTTGGTCTAAAAGAAAAGAGATTCTGTTTTAAAGCTGATAAAATGGCAATACCTGTACAAACTATGCCTCTAAAGAACAACAGCAAAACCTGTACAAAATTCAACATACACCGGCAAAGCCTCGACTTTATCCAACCCAATCTCAGAGATACTTTAATTTGTTTTCCGATAATATATAATATAACTAACTGCAAACCTGATTGTTTTGCTAAATGTTATTTCTTTTCCTTGCTTTACTAACCAATCCAATATGGAATTACTACATTATATGCATTTATCGTCCTTGTTCGGTGTGACTTTTGCCAATTCATCTGAAAGATTTTAACCAATGTTTTGATGAATAAATGACTGTCATAACCAGGCAAGTTATGAATAAAAAATCGTATGCAATATAGGTATTTATAATTCAAATTGCATTCGCTATGTGCCGGACCAATATACTTGCTCATTAAATGATCGCGAACTTTGTCTTTAAATAATTTCTCTCACTTATTTTAATTTATTTCTTCAATTACACCGTTTTTAATCTTCATCTGTGAACAGCTTAGGATTTCCATGTTTCGGTTCTAATTATTCATGACTAGTTTTGCAATCTCACGCAACGCATCGAAAAATACTGGAATACAATCATTTCCTCTGTAAATTATATATATATAGTGCATTAATTTGAGGTAATTAAAAGCAATGATGGAATGTGCTTGGATCTTTTTTTTTATTGAACCTGATAATTCAGTTTAGTAGACGCCGTGCTTTGAACGTGTGCCCTCTGCACAGCTCTGCAGTTGCGTGTCAATATGTCTTTTAACTGGAAAATATTTACTTCCAAAATCACAATAAATAGAATACGAAACTTTTAATTGATAGTTGACAGTTTCTAAATTTTGCAACTAAGCCTTTCTCAGGCCTTATATCTACTGAGTTATCTACATTTTAACATAATCGTTTGTGTTATGATAATTTGTTTGGTGTATTGAAACAATTCAAGCATTCTTAACAGAGGTATTTGCTTTTTCATGTTTGTTTATCTCTAATGGCACCAATTGTTTAAAAATCTCTTGTCCCGACGTAATGGTATCTTTCAGTTTTATAGTTTTTATGACCAATATAATTTACCTGTCGACGTGTCTTTCTCTGTTTATTTTAGTTATTTTCTAACCCGTTTGATGTCAAATTCATCTTTGTTTTCTCTGACAGATATCCGCTTCCTCCAACTTCCAAAATTATATACACATTTACGGATGTATAAAATTCATTGTCATCTTTTCCAATCTTCTTTATTTTACCGGACATGTACACAACCAATGACTGTATTTATCTAAATTACATGTTGATGGTCTATTTGCATGGTCACTTAGTGTGTTTAACACAAATTACACAGCATAAAAGAAACATCTACCATCTTTAGTTTCTATGTTTATCAAAGTTTTCTTTATGTTTTTCACCCAATTAAATCTATGTATGAGATTCCTTTGCCTAGTTATATATATATATATATATATATATATATATATATATATATGTGTGTGTGTGTGTGTGTGTGTGTGTGTGTGTGTGAGAGAGAGAGAGAGAGAGAGAGAGAGTGTGTATGAATGTGTGTGTATGTGTGTGAAATGTTAAGTATTCAATTTTATCAAACATCCATCTTGTACTTTCGCCTATTTCCTATCCAAATTTGGTATGTAAAATATGAAATAAAGGTTCAGTGACATTAACTATTTCGCCTCTGTTCATTATGATAATAGGTCTGGTTCTGTTGTAAAAATTTATATATTCCACTTATTCCTCTTCTTAAGTGAATCTCTTCATAAATCTGAACGTTAAGGATACTTGAGCTTTCGAAGTTTATAATGCTGATCTTCTTTCAATATAGTTCAATATCACTGTAAACTTCATGCATATTTTGATTGTTCCCGCCATGAAATATATATTCGAGTGTTCAATTAATATTGAAGTTGTTATTTTCTATATGGAAATAGTACGAAAGGGGGTTGTATTTTTTCATATTTGTTTGGTATTGGCATGTCAGTTAATGAATTTTGATTGTTCCCGCCGTGAAATATATACTCATTTACATTTCTTTTAAATGAATCTATGAAAATGGGTTGTATTTGTTTCCTATTTTCTTGGGCTTTGGCACATCGAGTAATGAATAGTTCATTTTCATTTATTTAATTAGAAAAATTACAATATATTTAACTACTATTTTTACAGATATAAGCAATCTATCTTTAACCATTGTAGCTTTTAATATTTTATCCTTTGAACTTTGGCATACATTTTGACAAAGATCCACACCTAGTGAATGTGTACAAGGCATTCCTGATTATTTACCTTCTCCACCAATCCTTTGAAGAACTCTTCTCCCCCTTCGTGCTAATTATAAGTTCTATGGCACTAAGGAACTCGCACCCAGTTACTAGTGTCGCTATCTCGACGGGGGAGTCAGCAGACCTTTTAACTCTCTGTGACCCTTGAGACTACGACGGCAAAGGAGGTTAGGTTTTAGCCTCTAATCATTAGTATTTTCGGAGATTTCCTATGAAATATATTAAAGGATGGCTACTCCAATTAATATACTCAATGGTGTTTAATGGCTTCATACATATATCCTCGATTTATATATGAACCATTACCTGTTCCGCAAATTATGTTGACGGTGTACGTAAATTTGCATATATTGTACTTATGCTCTGAATAGCTGTAATTAAGGGAACCAACACGCAATAACCAGCACATAATATATTTGTTTTTCAGAAACATGTATATTACGACACCTGTCTATTTTGGAAACATGTCTATTGTGGAAACACGTCCATTGTGGACATATTATATTACTAAGAAATTAATAACGGGGACATGTGTCTATTGTAAACACCTGCATATCGTAGACACCTCTCTAAAACAGTCGAATTTAATATGATGCAGGTCTTTGTCATTTTTTTCTTATGTGCCAAATATTTTCAGTTAGTATTCTCTAAATATCTTCATGGTTTAATTGTTTTTTTTTTGTTTTTTTTTTAAATTATCAAATAATATAACTGACTCTATCAAGACGGTTACTTTTTAGATTTTGGTTTTTAATTTTCGAGTGTCGTGATAAGAGATGGTGATGCCTAAAATATGAATTGTTTAGTGATTATTAATTTTTATTTTCAAAGCATTCGTAGGTCTTGCTGGTCTAGTAAGTTTTCAATGTTGCTTTTCAATGTTCCCCTATCCCTCTATACGGGATCTATAAAAAAAAAAAACAATGAGTGGCCCATTTTTTACTACTTACATACGTGGAACACAAAAAGTTCTTGACGACACTAATGGCACTGTCAATGCAAATAAAACGTCTTGACAACACTAATAGCATCTCCAATTAAAACCAATAGTGACTTCTTGCAAGTGATAGATAATTGAATAATAACAATAAAAGAAGTGGATCTTATAAAGACATTAATATTATTTCATGATTTTCATCTTTGTTCTGAAATTATAGGGAAAAAAACTATAATCTGATAAAGGATAAGGTATGTTTGAATATTTCTGTTCTCTTATTTATTATTATAACATCTTTATTTCATCAGATTCATTTGTCCATTTTATCTCGGTCCTTATATATTTTGGAACAAAAATTAACTGTGTTGACATATTTGAGACCTGCAAGAAATTGGAATATATTTGCGATTGATGACGTAAATCGATACATGAAAGACTTATTGAATCTATGAACACTTCCGGAATTTTCTAACAGTATTATAGATTTCACCAGGGAAATAATAAAGTAGGCTTTCCTTTCATATTAATTTTAATTGTGGGTTCATATAATTCTTCCGGGACGATAATATATGCATATCGTACTTCCTCTTACATTCTGTTCTTAGGTGGAGACGTACAACACAAGCATGTTTACTACATTATCTGACCTTAGGTAAGTAACCCTTCTCAACACTCCAGCATGTACACTACACCATCCGTCGGTAAGCAAGTAACCCTTGAAAAAAAGCTATCTTTGATAAGAAAATGAAAAGGAGGAAATATACATCATACATGTATGACAAATGAAGCGTTTACAGTCCCTCTCCGCGTTCAAAATGTTAAATCTTCTTTTTACTTATATTTAATATCGTGCATATTTACGCCCCCCTTTTCTAATTTTCTCAAAAGTGAAGTTAAATATTAGCATTTATTGGATTAAAATGCAGAATATTATTTCAGCTACGTCTATATTTTTCACATACTTTTACAAGATATATGTGGGGACCTACAAGCTGTTATGGCCGTCAACAGTACGACCGTTGTAGCTAATAACGGAAGTTTCAGATAAGTAAGTTGATGTTTATCGAAATGAAAATAAGCCATTATCGGCTGTTTATGATGTGCAACAAGTTCTTCAAGAACATATTCCTTGACCTATAATGATACATAAATTACATACAAAATGATACACACATTACATATATTGTTAAATGATACATACATTTAATGCATAATAATGGATATATTACATACTCTATTTAATGACACATACATAATCATACATACATACATACGCACGCACGTACATACACCTATGTGTATCAAAATTCTGTGCATTATATATGTGTGTGACATGTTGAACATTTTACAGGATTTAATCAATATATGATTAATCTTCCGAAACCTAAACACCTTTTCCATGACCAAAGAGGTTAACATGATGTTTGTACATATTTTATTTTGTAGTAATTGTTTTTCTGTAAGAAAAGAATAATACGTTAAGATAAGTTGATTGTTTGTTTTTTGTATGAACTATTTATGTATCTTGTTCTACACTATCCGTCATGTTTGAGTAAATTTTGTATCCTCACGTGTGTTAGTCCCCATCAAAATATGAAATGACACGATCACACTATCAAACTATATAACTGTCTATATATGTATCATCACGTATACTCACAAACACACTCGCCCTCACACAAAAACACACACGAATCGGAAAAACATATTTCTCCCGCGTTTGTGTTTTTAGCTAATATATGAAGCAACCAAATTCATCAGTCTAAAATTACGCCCATGCTCGCTTGTATAGGAACAGTTCAGAACAGAATATTTGTGTAGTATTGTAACATTGAAGGGGGCTCACTACCGAGCGAATAAAACAACACCTGCGTGAGTCTGGCTTGAGGTACATGTTTCCCCTATTTCCAAAGACCTCAAGACTACAGTCGTTGTCAACTGAAGGGTTCTTAAACACGCAAGTAGCAGACATAATTTTCCTCTAATCACCTAATGACCACCCATTCACGAGACCCTATTGTCATACTTGCATGGTTTTTCTTGCTTTATATTCGTATGACCCATTAGTAAGACTTTCCGAGCCGTAGATCAGTACTTTACCCCATGCACCACAAAACACGACCCAAACACCTAATACAAAGACTTATTCATATCTCAAATTACTAAACATTTATTCGTGAAAATATCAAGAGAATTCTTTATGCTAAAAAATTAGAGAGGGTCCTATAGTATATACATATACATATATATATATATATATATATATATATATATATATATATATATATATATATATGTATATATATATGTATATATATATATATATATATATATATATATGTGTGTGTGTGTGTGTGTGTATTTGACTTGTTGTCTTAAGCTTAAACTCTTGGAAGAGTCAGAAAGGAGCGAAGCTATAATTAGATGGTGGATAGTAGGTGTCATATACTTTCGAGCGATAGTCGCATATCATTTAGCTACTGATCTTCGTTGGAACTTTACTCTATGGTTTCATTGGTGTTTTTATTTATTTTTGATATATCGAAATCGAAAAAACGGTTAACAAAGAGCCCTGACAAGGTTACATCACAAAACCAAAACATTTATCTAGAGTGCACTTGGCAGATAACTTTGAAAACGAATTAAAAAAGCCAGAGCTGAATGATTAAAGAAAGAAAAAAAGTTTTTAAATTATCATTAGATACTGGAAGCACACTGCGTTACACAAAATGAAACAAGTTCACGAAGTTGAACTTTGTCTAGCCTCTGATGTTCAAACCAAATATATTATTTATATTCGGTGTAGCTGTTTTAGATATATTGTTCACTTTGTGAAAAAGTGTGATTGTTCAATTTGTCAACAAGCGTGGTTGTTACTGTCTTTAAAGCTGATGAAATGACAAAAATCAAACCCACTAAAGTACAACTGCAAAACCTGTACGAAGTAAAACATGACAAGATTTCGTCTACACACAACGGCGAAGCTTTGACTTTGTCCAACTCAATCCCTAAAATGGTTTAACTTTAATTGTCTAGGCAATGAATACCATAGTGTTTACCTATATACAATGGTTGAGTAAAACAACAAATAGTATTACCATGTTTACCATGCAGCATTTAAATATGCTCTCACAGTTGCCTACCACGTGAATTTGAAGAAGTAGTTTATGGTGGTTTTTACAACCTTGAAATTTAATTGAAAAATGTAAATGATGGAATCACTGCAAATGGTGACAACAAAGAAAGTATATATGTTGATTGTTTGTAACATAATGCAAAAGTATTTGTCACTCCGAATAATAATTATACGGTACACATAATCAACTTAAACTCAAGATTGTTAGCCTTTAATAGACAGAAATCTTTCGAGATATGTAAATAATCGTATACCGTGTGTGGGTTCTTGAAATAATAAAACAGAATATATATTTTTTCGTCGATTATATCAATAAAACAAAAAATTACTCTAATGGCTATTGCTCGTTTCATATAATGTGAATGATAATTACTAGTAATTACAGATGGGTACCAATAACATACTGAATATCAGCATAAAGATGAGGATGGAAATGTAATAGATTTTCATAGTATGCCTGTAAAATATGTTTCTCACGATGCGTTAGCATGAGAACAGAAATGTCTATGAGTGGTCCTAGTAAATCTACAAACCAGTTGTTTAGACAATTCACTTTATCTTTAAACATTAAGACAAAAACAGAAACAGAAACTACATCAATAGGTGTTACGACTAACCGTGACTTAAACTAAAAAATAACCTAATCACAAATTTGCGTGTTCTCTTTTAAAAATTAACTAATGCATCTAATTATCGGGTTTTTCAAAATCGTGTCGATACTCAGATCTGTAAGACATTAAGGGATAATAATATGCAAGATATTAAGACACGGAGAAACAATTTGACAATAAATGAATAGCTAATTGAATAGAGTGACACAGCAAGATCTAATGAGATCTCAGAACTACATAAACAGATTGCCGAAAACAGGGGGAAAAAAGATTTTAGACTCACGAGATTTGTTTCGATAGAGATTGTGTACCTTATTTAATGCTTTGAAATATTGCACTCAGTAAGAGAAAAATCTCGTGAAACACCTAACATCCAACTGTATTTACAACCAACTGAACAGAGGATAAACAGTGCGATAGATGCTTTTGAGTGTGCCATTGAGAGGATAAACAGTGCGATAGATACTTTTGAGTGTGCCATGGAGAGGATAAACAGTGCGATAGATACTTTTGAGTGTGCTATGGAGAGGATAAACAGTGCGATAGATACTTTTGAGTGTGCCATGGAGAGGATAAACAGTGCGATAGATGCTTTAGAGTGTGCCATGGAGAGGATAAACAGTGCGATAGATGCTATAGAGGGTGCCATGGAGAGGATAAACAGTGCGATAGATACTTTTGAGTGTGCCATGGAGAGGATAAACAGTGCGATATATACTTTTGAGTGTGCCATGGAGAGGATAAACAGTGCGATAGATGCTTTAGAGGGTGCCAATGAGAAGATAAAGAAATCTTTGGAGGACTCTAACACTTTAAAATAATAGTTGCAACAGTTATTAATTTTAATACAAAACTTACAGACTTGACCAACAAGATAACATTTAACATTAATACCCTGTCAGAGTGGCAAAAGAAGAATGATTTAACAAACTACCCCCTTCCCCCACCCCCAAAAAAGAGAAAGAATAATGATGACATCAAAATAAAAAACCAAATAAATGTGTACGAAAGCATGATAAAAGGTACGAAAACATTTTACTATTTATCTTGTACAGATTTAAATGAAAAATATGAAAACACTACAAGATGTTACATTCGCTGAATTTTAAAGCAAGTTAAATGCTGAAGTTCAACAATCAAAGCCATAAGTGAAAGACTATGTCGATTGACAAATAATAATATCAGTGTGGTACAAGGTAGTATTTACGAAATAGATAAATAGATAAAACGAATGAGAAAAGTTTTCAACTGACTGGAATACGCATTTGCAACAGAAACAGAGATGAAAGACGTTAGAAATAAGTGGCAGAACTGATATAGTTAAAAGAGAAATAAACGAAACCAGAGACATTTAAAACGAAAGTGAATACGAAAATGATTGATGACGTGCAAGTGACAGTTGATGTTCGCAAGACAGAACTGATTGACCGCGAGCTGCATAACCTGAACATCAACATTGCAGCTCTCCAGGAAACAAGACTGGCTGACATAGGCTCAATACGTGAGGCCATCTACACCTTCGCACCTTCTACTGGCACGGAAAAGGGCTCTGACAAACACCGTAAACATGGCGTGGGTTTTGCAGTCAGCAACGCATTGATGCAGAAGATCCAGACACCGGTTGCAATATCTGAGCGCATCATCTCTCTCCGCATGTCATCCGTTGGAGGCTTTGTTACAGTCATCAGCGTCTATGATATCCTCGAACGCGTACCACAGGGCGAGAAGCTGTTCGTCCTCAGAGATTTCAATGCAAAAGCTGGATCAGATCATAGCTCATGGGCATCATGTCTCGGATTAACGAGAACGGCCAGAGATTACTCGAACTATGCTCTCAGAAGCAGTTTTGCATCACCAACACATTCTTTAAAGACAAACATCAGCACAAGGTGCTATGGCGCCAACCTAGATTCAATCATTGGCGTCGACTTGACCTGATTATTACTAGCCAGTGTACTTCACACCCGCATCTATCACAGTGCAGACTGTGACACCGACTACTTACTTGTGTTACGACTCTAGGTCTTAAAAAATATGTAACTTAAAGAAAGCGAAACCAGCAATGTAAGTAACATCATCAAGCAATTTATTTCCCTACAATATAAAGTGAAATTCAGAAGATACTTACGATATTGTGAATCAAATTCAAAATAATCATAAATGTCCTAATCACAAGTCCAAAAATATAGAATGTTCAGGAAGAGTTCCAATAGTCTTGAATGTCATGATATTACACAATGATACAATCCAGAATGTCTTGAATGAGTTTACAAAAATTCAAAGTAATCTATTAATTCAAAAGTCGATGAGCAGTTTAGTAATTCCAATGAATATATTAAATAAATAATTCCTCTCGAAATATATATGATTTCAACGGCACAAACTATAAAATATGATCTTAGATGGATTCCAATAGACTGATCTAACACAGGAATTAATTATTTGTTTACCAAATCCTTATTTATACACATTTTTACTTGACCTATATCAACAGAATGTAAAGCAATAAAATCGGAAAAAACAAGTCTAACTGTCAACATGACTGGCCTTGAACTCAAATGCTAGTGATCATTCTGTTTACTAGTGACCAGAATCTAAAGTGCTAGTTACCTTCATGGACAAGATTTAAACACATTATTGATCACACTTGTCAGCAGCTGAGTAAGAGTGCAGCCCCGAAAGCTACATGGATCCAAATATGAAGGCTTGCCAAGCAAAAACAACACGTAGCATGAAAGACAACGCTAAATGCCTGCAGTTCACAGAGACCATTGGGAAAGTTGTATCAGATTAACAGGTTGTATTCAAATTAACACCGGGTGAGTCCTCGTTTATGTAACCCAACACGATAATATATTCAAAAGGTCAAAGTCCATTTTAAATCTGATATTTTAATATTGCCTTATACGGATATCATGATGATTTTAGTTCTACCATCAAAATTTACCTTTTAATATCCGCGGTAGTACGCATTTTACTTCATCCGTATCGTTGGATTTGTATCATGAATTGGGCGCAAAAAGCACTTGTTTATTAATGAAATTAAAGACTTTATCCAAGTAGTTGAAGCTGTATTTGAGAATGCAGGTTTCTTTCTAAAAGCATTCTTTCTCTTGATTAGAATTTGTAAACTTTCCTTATTTTTATTTCATAATAATTATTTTTCAAGCAATAAGTTCCTGCTTAAATGAGGAGTAACTTATCGATCTATCCCCATTATTACATTTTGCAAGTAAAGAAAATGATCATTTTAAATTTCCTCAAAAACAAATGCCGTCCTGAGTCATAACGAGGTAGTAAAAACGACAGAAAATGAGAAAGCATTTCTATCTCACTTAGAAAAACAAACACAAAAATAACGAAACATGGCTCTCAGCGATTTCAAGAGAATCTGAAGTTTAAGTTTGTGTTCCTATAGCGTCAAATGGTATAGACAGGGAATATTTCTAAGGGAGTATCACTGCAAAGAAATTGAAGACGAATTCTTATATAGTATGGTTTGAAATAACAAGTCTTCTTAGGGCAATGGTTATATCAGTATGGTGTCCTAAAGTAAAGGTTAAAGTGTCGGTAAAGAAGTGTGAGTGGTGGCACAGACAAGGCATTTTTTTATCAGAGGTTGCATGATTGAATGCGGCGTTTAGTTAGTTTCAGTCAACTTTCGATTCGCCATTACAAACGCGCTATTGTTTCAATGAAGTAAAGGATGCATTTGGTTTGGACTCAAGAAATATACAGGGAGCTATCAGACTTTATTTAAATAGGCCGCCTTTTGGTAACTGGTGGCCAGATTGGTATCTGTAGGCTGCCTTTGGTGACTGATGGCCAGATTAGAATCTGTAGGCTACCTTTGGTGTCTGATGGACATATGGGTATCTGTAGGCTGCCTTTGGTGACTGATGACCAGATTAGAATCTGTAGGCTACCTTTGGTGTCTGATGGCCAGATGGGTATTTGTAGGCTGCCTTTGGTGACTGATGGCCAGATGGGTATCTGTAGGCTGCCTTTTGTGACTGATGGCCAGATTAGAATCTGTAGGCTACCTTTGGTGTTTGATGGCCAGTTGGGTATCTGTCGGCTGCCTTTGGTGACTGAAGGCCAGATGGGTGTCTGTAAGCTGCCTTTGGTGACTGATGACCAGATTGGAATCTGTAAGCTGCCTTTGGTGTCTGATGGCCAGATGGGTGTTTGTAGGCTTCCTTTGGTGACTGATGGCCAGATGGGTATCTGTAGGCTGCCTTTGGTGACTGATGGCCAGATTAGAATATGTAGGCTACCTTTGGTGTCTGATGGCCAGATGGGTATTTGTAGGCTGCCTTTGGTGACTGATGGCCAGATGGGTGTCTGTAAGCTGCCTTTGGTGACTGATGACCAGATTGGAATCTGTAAGCTGCCTTTGGTGTCTGATGGCCAGATGGGTATTTGTAGGCTGCCTTTGGTGACTGATGGCCAGATGGGTATCTGTAGTCTGCCTTTCGTGACTGATGGCCAGATTGGAATCTGTAGGCTGCCTTTGGGTCTGATGGCCAGATGGGTATTTGTAGGCTGCCTTTGGTGACTGATGGCCAGATGGGTATCTGTAGGCTGCCTTTGGTGACTGATGTCCAGATTGGTATCTGTAGGCTGCCTTTGGTGACTGATGGCCAGATGGGTATCTGTAGGCTGCTTCGGTGACTGATGGCCAGATTGGTATGAGAATGAATTCCATTCAGACACTTGCTGGGAATTTGTGACAACTTATAAATTACAGCTGTCATTAATTGTTCAACAGCTTTAATATCTGCGTGAATTCAAAAAAATAAAAAATAAATAAAAAAAAAAAAAAAAAAAAAAAAAAAAAAAAAAGAATTCGTGACAAGAAGCACGGAGAAGGAAATAGAACTAACGTCATACCTAGAGATATTGTATTAAAACAGGGAACGTAATTACACACTGCCCATGTGATATTATATCACTTGGATAACATTAGAGGTGTAATCCTTTTCAGTCTGATTTCTTTTTGCTATTAAGTAATATAGATCATGTACATCGACTGTTATATATCAAGTTCAAAATTGGATACATAATTAAATAAATAAATAAATAATATGGATCTTTAAAATAATTACAATATAAAGCTTTTTATCTGGATTATTAGTTTATCTCAATCATATATCTACTGCATATCTTAAATGAGCAGATTGGGTAAATTCGAACAGTACATGGAACAACCGTTCATCCGGAAGGATTTTGTCCCCAGGTGAGACAGGATATACAAGACTCTACAATTCTGAATTTATATATAATATTCGGCCCCATCACATTATAGAAACATAAATAAATAGATATGTTTTAACCGTTAAACACAGGCAGTGGCGTAGCGAGGCAAAGTGCCGCCCACGGCCAACTACCAAACTTACGCCCCCACTCCATTCGCATTATTTATGATATATACGGTACTCTTGCCAAATTCCCGCCCCCTAGAAAGTGCCGCCCGGGCCCCCCCCCCCCCCCCCGCTACGCCACTGAACACAGGGTGCCTACACGTAAACAGCCCTCCTTATTATGCTCAAAAAGTGAAGAGATATTGGCTGATTTTTATTCAACGATTAATGGTATGTCACACCTATTATTGCAAATTTATCTCTGAAAATTAATCGCATAATAAGGAAAGTTTTGATCACGACCTCAAATCTTATCCTTACAGTGGCAATAAAAAAATCCATTTATGGGGGACGCGGCTGAAGTGGTAAAAATGCTAGATTGACAACAAAATAGTGTAGAGACCTGACTTCTATTTCACCAACATAAGTCTTAATATAAGTTTAGACTGAAGACATCTGATTGATCAATTTTAAGTCAGACTTAACTTTCAGGCAGTCAGATCGCTCGATTCCAAACTGAAATTTAGGTCTAGACTTAAGTTCTGTTAGTGAAATCGGACTTTAGTCTTGGAAAATGTCTTATGACTCTAACCAAGGTGCTATGGAATGTTTCAGTCCATTCAGCTATGGACAGGTATAAGCAAAGCATTAGGTAAATACACATATTATTGTTTTTGTTAGCTACTGATAGCAGGCCCGCCGTCAACTAAGTTACAAAAAATAAATTAACCTTTGCAGTAAATAGTCTCAGTTATGGTATATTACCACAGGTTTTATATGCAAAACTTTACACAGGTTCTTATATAAAAAAAATTAAACTAGTTTTGGGACCCATGACTGCTCTACCCAGGGGCCCGGAATTTAGGTCGGCGGGCCTGACTGATAGTCTTTCAGGATGTTCGTTAGAGTAATGTTACTTAAGAATCGACGATGGCTATGAATAAAAATGTCTTTGCATGTACACAAATGAGAAATATAATATGTCTCTCGAGATGTGCTTCTTCCTTTTGCCTCACTCTCAAGAATGCATAATCAGACTGTCTTACAGGAAGTTCGTCCTTGAATGAACTTATCATCAGGAACAAACACTAGTACGTAGATGTAGGGTGTGCCTTCTGTACATCAAATTATTTCTGTGCAGTTGATCTAACTTTCAACGAAAGGAATGAAATATTGACTTCGTTGTGAAGGAGTTTCTTACCTAGATAAGCTGTTTGTTTGGGACACACTCTTTACCTGAAGATGAGACTCACATTAAATCGATTTGGTGGACATATAGGTGGAATCTGTTTCTTATGTTACATCACAAAAGGTATGTAGCTAAAACTACGTTGCTGTATGTACGTACTTATTTTACAGTGCTCCGGATAACTATATTGGCATCTTATGTTCAGATCATGAAAGCCTATGATAAGATTTAATTGATAGTAATATTTCCTCAGATGATGTTTCTTACATATACTTTATTGTAGATAAAAATGGCCATCACCTCACTTAGTTTACTATTATTCTGTAAATAATCAAGTAAAAACCCTATTCGCCGAGATCATGCTGATTTAATCTTGACTGGTTCAAGTCTAGTGTGTAAATAGCAAGTATATTGTGTAAACAGACAATAGTTTATTGATATCAACCTATAACATGTACTGGAGAAACATTACAAATTTAATGTACAAAATATACATTGAATCAGCATAATATAAATGATAATAAATTACAACTTAAAAAAAAAACAAGTTTCGGAACAATGAAGCATATACATTATGAAAACATTAAACTATCCTTGAATATTTTGCGTGTAGATTTACACATCGGTGAAATAATAAAGAACCGATCCGAAGGTTATAGACTTTTGGTGACTTTAGCACAGATATCACATTATTACACTCTATACATTTGTAGACCTTAGCACAGATATTACGTTACACTATAGATGTTTGTAGACCTTAGCACGGACATCACAATACACGATCGACGTTTGCAGACCTTAGCACAGACAGTGCATTACACTATAGACGTTTGGAGGCTTTAGCAAAGACATCATAATACACTTTATATGTTAGTAGACATTAACACAGACAGTACATTACACTATAGACGTTTGAAGACTTTAGCACAGACAGCACATTACACTATAGACGTTTGTAGACTTTAGCACAGACAGCACATTACACTATAGACGTTTGTAGACTTTAGCACAGACAGCACATTACACTACAGACGTTTGAAGACTTTAGCACAGACAGTGCATTACACTATAGACGTTTGTAGACTTTAGCACAGACAGCACATTACACTATAGACGTTTGTAGACTTTAACACAGACAGTACATTACACTATAGACGTTTGGATACTTTAGCACAGACAGCACATTACACTATAGACGTTTGTAGACTTTAGCACAGACAGCACATTACACTATAGACGTTTGTAGACGTTAGCACAGACATCACAATACACTATAGACGTTTGCAGACCTTAGCACAGACAGTGCATTACACTATATACGTTTGGAGGCTTTAGCAAACACATCATAATACACTTTATATGTTAGTAGACATTAACACAGACAGTACATTACACTATAGACGTTTGAAGACTTTAGCACAGACAGCACATCACACTATCGACGTTTGGAGACTTTAGAACAGACATCACAGTACACTATAGTAAGGAGTTATCATCGTAATAATTTGAAAATGACGAGTTGTTTTCAGTTACAAGCTTTCCATTATTATTTTTTTGTCATTTTTTTTTTTCGCTCTTTTTCCCATAAAGTTAAAATCGTGATATCAGTCATCCAAAGGATTTCCAAAGATGAACTGAGCTTTCATAACTTAGAAGACTTTAAACAATTTTCATGACATGGCTAAAGAACAAAGTACTATTTGTTATTGTCATTCGAGATGCGAACAGGTACCCATTGGATGTCATCAATGTTAACTTTGTCCAAAATGGATAAATATTAGATGTCCTTAATGTAAACCTACGTATGAAACTATATATTGTCTAAAATTAAATATATCTTGCAAATACATTGCTTATGCACGCAGATGGGTGTGGCTATTCTACTAATTTTTAATTTATTTTTTAAGGATAGTTGCATATGGCTAATATAATCAGAATCAATTTCGTATGGTTATCTTTGAGTTATTATATATCTTTTGCTCATGGTTTATGTGTAAGTTTATTCATTTCTTCTTTTATTTAGTGCAATTGTATAACTGTGATGGACATAGCGTGAAGGGCACTCTTACATGCAAATCAGGTGAATGCTGTACTCCGCCACAGAGGAATGTGATAAAAGCTGATATTACAGGCACCAACATTTTTTGTTTTCTGGGACTTTCGTCTGACATGCAAAACAACAACCAATATCAAAAGTGTGTTCGTGTATCTTGGCCATGTGTTGTGGAATTATCTTACTGTGTCATGGAAGGTAGAGTTTAAATTTATTTTTCAGTTTTATTAGATAGTATGTTATTACATATCATCATTCTTAATGTTTATTAGTTGTACAGAAGCGGCGAGTTCCAGGTAACCTCCAATTATTTTTGACCTTTTTTTTTTTGTTGTTTTTTTTTTTTTTGAAACTAATTTGATAAATACTCATCACTGCTGCAAGATTTAAGGGAACAATCAGTCACAAAACAACAGCAGTAACATAGAACCCACCTATACTATTATTTCAAATTCCAAGATAATGTGTGGCCTAGAGAGTTACTCGTACCCCTACACCGCACTTACAAATAAAAAAAAATATGTATTGCTGACCTAGTGACGTTCTAGTACCCCTGCACGGCAATTAAAACAAATAATATGATAGAATTTTATCAGGTAATAAACCACTACTGATTAGATAGCCACTGATTAATTTTGACAATCCTCCTGTCACAAGTAGCTTCATCATCTCTTCGAAACTAAGTTTGTGTGGTTGTCCAATTCTGAGTTTTATAATTTCGAATAGCAATACACTGTATGACATAATGAAAGCAGTACGGAGTGCTACATGATATAGTGTATTGACGATGCTCTTCATTACGCTCATTTACTCAAAGAAAGAAACTATAACAGCTCAGAGATGCATGTATTATGGTAATTTACATATTAAACTGTTATTTTGGGTACAGATGGATCACACACTGAGTGAACATGTGATTCTTCAATTTTGGTTTCACCTATCTTAGGCGTTAGCTCAACAACTTTAAATTACTAGGTATATTGTAAACATCATGCTAATATATGACCATGACAGAGATTAAAAACTTCTTCAATTCTATTATATTGATTTTTCCCTCAATAATTAATTTTTAAACTCTTCAACATTTTCTTTGACTTGTTTCTCGTTTAAAATAAGAAACTGGTTAAAATTTGCATTTAATGCGTCAGTCTTTTGGTACAAGCCGTGTATTTTGTCATTCAAAATGTTGAATTCCATTTAAATAAAATTGTACGCTACCTTTTCTTCACATTTTCTTATCAGCTTTGGCTACACACTCATCTATGACTTTTCTTTATCTCAAGCTGTTTTATTGTTTCTTGCTGTTTCTCTTGTTGTTAATTATTTTCTGTTGTCATTATTGCAGGTAAAGTCTTTTCAGTTCATGGTGCATTGAATTTTTCTACCTGATCAGAGTGCTCGCTTTTACGTGCATGGTTATATTCTCCATGCCTCCAGATGTGTGCTTTCAACATTGACATTGTTTAGGCATTGGTAAAAATTTAGATACGAAAAAAGTAAGTAATAAATTGTCTCAGAGAGACACTAACTAAATCTCACTAACAAGTACTAAATGTAACACACTGATTTCCTTCATTGTATGAAATAGTTTCTCAAAGTAAAGTAAGTACAGGAGTGTAGTAGCAAAATTTAGACACAAAACAGTATGTGAATGTATAAAAATCGTTCAAATCGGCTCTATGAGCCACACCTACAGCCTAATATTCATAATAAATTGAGCAGAATGTGCACCTCAACTTCATTGATAAGTCTAGCGTCTATTTGCACTTTGTCAATAGAGTTGACAACAAAAGTTTAGCACAGTGATATACATTGAAAATTCCCTATGTATTAAAATCGTAAGGTTTTTAATTTACAGATGGAGAAGATTTTACAAATATTTAATTCTAAATGACATCGGCAAATTTTATAAAGAATTCAATATATCAGTTAGGGTCTATGAAATCACTGAAGACAAGTACATTAGACCGGTTAGAGTGTTCGAAGAACAAAAGGATCACGTGTTGCTATGTTGATAATTTTCGATGGCGTGGATACATTTAATTATATGGGCATTAAGAATTTATCTCGGTTGGTATCAAGTCAAATATATAAATACAAAAATCACAACATCATATGCAAGCAGTATTTCATCCACTCCAACACAGGATCAAAATTGATTCAACATAAAGTGTTGTGCTTTAAAGTAGGAAATACGGTTGACAGCTTGACGGAGAATGGTTCTGTTGTCAAATTTAAAATCTTTAATCAATAGCTCAAAGTTCCGTTTGTTGTTATTTGTGACTATATTCGTTTTTTATTATTGTAACTTTGTATGTGCTGGTTAAAACTGATGAAGCACATACAGTGCATCGCCAGAGAAGAGGTTTGCTAGAGTCATAACACCTTGTTATTTATGCCAGGAACGATGTAACATCATCTGAGAGTACTCAACAATTTTGGAAGTTGGAGGCACATCAAAGTTTAAGAGAGAAAACTAAAAAACACACACCTTCCGGATTGGCATGTATCTGAAGGCAATACACAAAAAATACACACCATTATTTACATGTCAACTGATTGCGTTGAAGCATTTTACAATTTATTAAGAAGAATTGCAAGACTTGTATATGATAAATTGCGAACAAAGTATGCAAAACCTATGCTCTTCATAAAAGAAGACACATAAGGCATTTCGATTCAACAAATACATTCCATATCTGTGAGAAAGAAAAAAAACCCATAAAAGAATGTGGTGCGAGATCACGATGATTTGATTCAATTGTACAGAGGGCCGGCTCATATTGAATGGAATCTAAACTGCAAATCTGCGAAATTAATTCCGCTTACTTCATAACTCCATACTCCATAACTTTTCTGGATATGATTCACACCTCTTCATCAATAAGTTTTTTAAAAAGACCCTGAAAATTATGTAAACGCCATCCATAACACGGACGAATATGCGTTTCATTCCATAAAAACGTAGTAGGTGTCAACTACAAAAAAGAAAGAAAAGAGATCATTGTGAAAAGAACGAGTATATTTGTGGACATCTATAGATTCATGAGCGAAGCCCTTGAAACTCCAGGTACAAAATGTAGATGAGACAAACTTTTCCAAAATATGAAACCCAAATTCCTACGATTGAACAAATTCTATTCATCGCTCTTCAATTTAAACATTTTTAATGATGAGTATCAATACGTACACGACGTAATGCCTCACTTCATACTAAACACTTTAGGTGATTCTCAAAACTATTATGTGAAAAAGATAACTTAATGTTATGCGATATCTTTGAAGAATTTCGCAATGTCTGCATCAAACACTACAAACTAAACTTAGCACCATACTATATTACTCCAGGTCTTGCATATGATGCAAGTTTAAATATATCAGGTGTAGAAATATAACTGTTTATCATGACTGAGATTGATATTTGTGTGGGCATTAGCATGATACCTAATATATATGCTAAAGCCAATCACCAATTCTATGTAGATGATGGAACAAATACAAGTTATAGTACGTATTATGAGACAAAACCAAAAACATATATCATGCAAATTGATATAAATAATTTGGCCTTGTGTCACCATTTCCCGGTAAAACAATTTCAGATCGAGGAACAAGTGAACAGATTAAATGGGTAGAATAAAACCTGTTAAACCTACCCGACAATAATTAAACAGGCTTTTTTGGAAGTAGATTTGGAAATTCTAAAACGTCTATACGAATATTTCAAAGACTACCCATATTGCTCCAGCAAATCGTGTGCCATCCATGGAAGATTTTCCGATCAGCAAAATAAATGCATTAAAGACAACTGGGCAACTAAACCAATGATACCCAAGCTGTTATGTACATTGAAAGATAAAAACACTACAGAAACTTAATGCTTTACGTGGAGTTCGGAGCGAAAGTGACAAATGTACACAAGGGTCATCTTTTCCAATCAGCAACTTTGGTTGAAGTCCTATCTCGAGCTCAATATTTCATTGAGACAAAGAGCAGCTAATGATTGTGAGAAGGACTTTTGTAAAAATTTTTGACTTGTGCTGTATTTGGCAAACATATTTAAGAATCTGGTAAAATGAACAACAGTAAAAATATATACGTATAAAAAGAAATATGATAAGTTAAAAAAAGATGTGTCATTTGCAAACAGAACGATTGTAGGTGAGGATTTGGTACTTGTGAGTATGAGAAACGAAAAGATGAAACTTAAAAAACCGATATATGGTGGATTTACAGCGTTAGAGTTAAACAAGTGGCTAATGTATGATTTTTACTACAGCAAGTTCATAAACAAATATGATGACCGAATTAAGCTACTTCTCACATATACAGATTCATTATGTATCAATGTTGAGACAGATAATTTTATGAAGAAATGAAAGTAGTATACGGTGGCGATTGAGACCCAAACTTCCGGTGGAGGCGATTGAGACCCACCGAGCATTATGGGTCGGTGGGTCTCAATCGCCTCCACCGGAAGTTTGGGTCTCAATCTGCCACCGGGTCAAGTGGGGGCACTTGAGAGCCATAGTAGGGTCGCACCGTAATGTAGTGACGAAGACAACGTCCACTACCATCAAAACTGGGGTGGGGGGTGTTTTGATAGTAGTGGACGTTGTCTTCGTCACTACATTACGGGGGGTGTGGGGAATATAATTAATCTTTCTTGAAAAGGGGTGGTCCTAAAAAGGACCGTTGGATTCGTTTTGAGTGTATTTTAGAGGTGGGGGAACCTCCCTGGCTTTGCCCTGCATGCAGGGCAGCTCCCCCTCCATGTTTCTTCTTTTGTTGTCTTTAAAAAGGTTAAAAAGAAGGGAGGATGGTCTGCTTCATGTTCCCAATCTTCTTCAAGCATGGGGTGGGTTCTGATCGGGATTTTACTCTCCCTCTTCTCTTCTTCTTTCTTTATCATATCTTGGATGATGTGAGATACCACATCCAAGATTTGTTTTACTTGCCTAAGGTTTCTTAAGCTGTTCATTCTCTTGAATAAACGGGGTAGCTTAACTAGGGAAGACGTTGTTTTAATATACTAGAAGCGCGGACGTGAAGGAAAACATCCCTTACACCTAAAAATAACAAAAAAAACATCACCCCACTACCCCGCGTCTGACGTCATTCCTTTGACGTCATTCTAGGCTTCGCGGATTTTGCACTCCATCACCCCTTACTCTAAAAGCGCGGACCTAAAAGAAACTACTTTTGATAAAAATCAAACACACACCATACAATACCTATTTTTTTTTTAAAAAAAATTTTATATTAAACTTACACACACCACACAACTATTTTTTTAAAAAAAAAATTTTATATATCAAACACACAAGCCACAAACATATAAGGGGTAAAGGTTTTTTTTGGTGAAGTGGGTTATCACAAACAAACAAAACAAACATACAAAACATATAGATATATATGGCAATTTTGAGAGTAGTAATCTTTTCTAGAGATTTGGGGTGGCCCTTAAAAGGCCCGTTGGTTTTTTTTAAAGAAGTTATGTTGTTTTTAACTTCTCTGGGGTGAAGTAGCAGTGGTAGTAGTAGCAGCTCCAGCAGGGCGGCCACGTTTGACGATGGGCCTCACAGCTTTAAGGCAGGCAGGTCTCTTTCGGGTGAAAGAGAAAGCAAATTCTTCACAGTCAATCTTGCAACTTACTTCGCCGTCAGGTAGTTTGTTGGACTGCATAAGTTGTTGCTGCTGCTGTTGTTGTTGTCTTTGCTGTTGTTGTTGTTGTTGCTGCTGTTGCTGTAGTCGATGTCCTACTTCCCATTCTGTTCTTTCCCGAAGTATTTCTTCTCTCAGAACCTCTTCTACTAGATCATGCGCCATTTGAATGAACGTCATCGTCTTTCTCTCCGGGTTGGTTTCCATCAAATGATTCTTCACCCTCATAATGTTAACCATAGCTTCATTCAGCTTTGTAATCTTGGTTGCGGCCATCTTCTTTTCTTCTTTTTGGAACTGTTGAGATCTTGACGAGTCAACGAGAATGACTACACTGGCCAACGCACCGCTTTATATGCTTAACGCGCGGACGCGATGGAAAACATGGTAGGGTTTTTTTCAGATCGACAGTGAGGTCACAGATAGAGGAAAGGGTTTAACTTTTTTTAGATCGATAGAAAGAGAGAGAGAACATAATAATTATTTTTTTCAAAAATTCAATAAAAAACCACACAACACCTTTTTTCAAAAAAACAATAACATTGTTTTTATTCAACAATAACTATTCTAACATAAAAAACTAATCATTCAACAATAAAAAAAATTTTCAAACAGGAACATATTTACAAGGTTGACAGCGTTGGGAAGGTAAAGTAAATGTCAAACTTTCTACATCAACATCATTCTGATGCACACTACGATTGTGAGCTAAAGACAAGAGATAACCATAACGTTCACAAAACCATCTTTGTACTTTAGCATCGTTTCGAACATAGTCACTATCAAAATAAGTCAGCAAATGTTCTAAGGAATATCCAAGACTGCGTTGATGAAGATAATGTACACAATATTGTCCACACACCATGGAATCGGATCCTTGTAGTCTCACATTATTGAATCGAGTCGAGACGGCATTTCTTCTCATAAACTCGATGATGTCTTTTTCCAAAGGAGGTAATCCATAAGAATCAAAATATTCCACACAGTGAGTGTTGGGAAAGTACACGGCAACCCAATGGGTTCCTGGTAGATGACTGTCGTCGGTATTGATGACATAGGCATGAACGTTTTTTTGGTTTACGATGAGGTAGTTCATCTTTAGCACACACCACAGGATTCCAAGAAGAAGTATAGGAACCGCGAATCAATAAGTAATGAAGTTCCCTGGTATCCATTTTTTTTACCACTTGAAATAACGAACTATCAATTCACACCTGACTTTAAACTTGATCTGTCTTGTAATTCCAGGAATATTCACGTTTGTTAGGGTCTGCACTCTGTACAATGAGTCCTTCGATACGCTTGATCTCCAGAGGAGTAAGTGGAGGAGAAGAAGAATTCACCAAGTCTTTATACCACTGTTTCAACACGTGTTCATCTGAGATTTGTGTCCAGGCTGTTTCCAAATATTCATCCAATTTTTCTTCGCCTGTCATCATCAAACATTCGTGTTGTTCTGACTGGGATGATCGGTTTGACATCCATAACAATGTTTTTCACTCAGACTGTAAATGATGTCACTCAATTTCTGAGCATAACAGGACACTAAATGTTGTTCTTGTTCTGGCCATCGAGAAACCATAAATCCAGTAAACACCTCCTCAGGAACTGAATTGATTTCTTCTTCTTTTTCTTCTTCTATTCTAGGTTCTGAATGATTCACTTCACAGAATCCCTCATCTATCTCCATTAGTTCTACGTTCTGCATCTTTTTTTCTTCTTCTAATAGTCTAGAATCACTTCTCTCAAGCTGTTGATTTCTAGAGTGTTATCAAATTCTGCATACAAGACGACATTCACTGTCTCGGCTAGAGGAGCTGTAAACTGAAGTTCCGCTCGAAGGGGGCCTGATTTTATAGGGTGGAAATGTCCTTCATCGCTGCCTTGGTCCGGAGTGAAATCAAATCCCCACAAAGCATACCCTCCTGCAAAATCGTCGTACGTAATGCCGTGGCTGGTGTTGGTGCCTAACTGTCCTGTGGCTTCATACAGGATCAAGTAAGATCGTAAGTAATTTTTTACGTTGACACTAAAGTCAGGTTCAAAAGGTCTGGTACACAAGGTCTTGCCATCTCGACTGACTTCTATCTTGGAGACGTTAAAGTGCTGAAACTGGAACGGATTCTGATCGTTGACTCCGTTGAAGGCTGAATTTCCGACCATACCAATCAGCAAACGTTTGGGGAGCTGTCCTTGGAAGATGTGATCTTTGACTATGGATCGGAGTCCAGCGGCCACAGTAAAGGTTTTCACTTCCACACGTCTAAGAGGATACTTAGCAGTGGTTCTGCTCAAGGTTTGACTGATGTCGTTGGCCACTTTCGGTAAGACTTCTACACGTCGCACGTAAAGTTTGGCTTCTTGGATGACCGTTTTCCACTCGTTAGCAAAAGCCATCAAATGGAAAGCGGCACTACTGCGATTCAGTCTCAGGCGTACATCTACTCTGTTCAACAAATACTTGTCTTGCAACCACATGTCCAAATGCAAACGATCCATCAATTCTAAACTGTGCCCTCTGATTTTCTTTCGACGGTCGTTAAATCCCACATTTTGCGGCTCTGCTGGAGTTATTCTTGCATGATCAAAATCAGCACCCTCAATCCTCGCCGGTTCTGACACCTGTGTGTCGTTGAAGGAACCCTCGGTGTCAGGTTTCCAGACCACTGAAGCATCCAGATGAGTGTTCTTGGCTTCTTTTCCATACGTCAAGAGATTTTCCAAGTAAGCACGGTAAGGGTAAGTATCCAAACTGCTGCTGACCAGTTTGTTATTCAAGTACAAATCTATTCCACTGAACAAGGAATGCATGAAATTATTGACGGGAGCTACTCTGGAATCATCCCCAGGAAGACTGCTGTCCGCCGTTTTGATCACTTTGAGTTTCAGGTACAAGTAGCTGTCATTCAGGTCGATGTAATCTTCGGTTTGTCCTTTGATTTCAAATTCGATAGGAGCTGAATCCGACAAAGACGATACAGGATGAAATTCCACCCATTGGGATTCTTGCATCGTCATCATGGTGGGAGGCATGGTAAACATATCTAGTTCTGACTTAGTACATTCGCAAGAATCTCGGTGCATCATTTTCAATGGTTTTTTTTAATAATCAAACACGTCTAATTCTCTGATGGTTCTTTTTCTTTTCTTATTCTTTTTGGAAGTACCATGTGTTCTTTTATGAACTTTGAAAGGATTTCGATGTCGTCGTCGTCTCTTTCTGCCTTGTCCTTGCTGCTGTGAAGTAATGCCAGAGCCTGAAGCGTGAAGCGTATTTATAGGATTTTCTCGGAGACCTAAAAGATCTTTACCAGTGCTCATCAACACATTTTTGCCTGCTCTCATAAAGGCTTCTTTAGGATTTTGTTTGTCGATGAGGACATTTTGCAAAAATTCTTTTCCTTGTGTCAAAGCGGCATCTTTTAAAGCATGAAATCCTCGACTCACCATGTCTAGCCACTCCTCGGTACACTGGATACATTTTTTTGGGGGGAGGTTACAAGATGTTAGAGAACTTGTTTTTTTCGAAAATGTAGTTTCACCGTGACTTTTCCTTTGTCAATGAATGGCACATCTTGTCCTAAATCTCCTTTTATACTAATGTTGACACTGTCAAAATACGATTTACTGACTGAAAGATAATGAGGGTGTACAAATTCACGGTGAACGTGAAACGTGTTTCCACCTTCTTCGTACGCACCAGCATCAGTATTTACTTTGAAAGGAATGACTCTCAGTAAGGGCGCAGCTGTGTGTCCCACCACGCTGTACTCTACCACATCGGAGTACACAAATATTAAATTCAGTCCAATGTTCACTTCGATAGGGCTGCGAAAAGCATCTGCGAATTCTATGTTGGTTGAAACTTTTCGATTGGCATACAATCTATTTCCACCCAAAATAGCATACAACCCAGGAGAAAATTCAATGGTCATGAATCTTCTCTCCTGCTCGGGTATACCTTTTTCTTTAGCAGTTTTGTCGTCCACCATTTCACCATTATCTGGCTCGAACATATAAAATTCCATGTGGAAACGGCGTGCCACATTATTGAATCTGACACGTAGAATTTTTCGGTTATTGTTTAAGGCTTTGCCAAATTGATCTTCAAGGATGGACTAAATAGTGTCCACCAAATGTCCAGAACTAAAATAATACCCTGTAGGAATTCTCAGGGTATACTGACCAAAGACCTTTTTTTTTTCATCTGAGACCTTTTTGAATGATCCCTTCATGTCAGGATTATTTTTGTCTCCTTCACAGATTTTAGGATCATTTTTTTCCAAGTCATCTTGTATTTTTTTGTTCAAGATTTCCACAATGATAGTGTTTTGACCTTTGTTGATGTTCATGATTTGCGTAGGATGAATGATTTCTACCAATCCTACTTCCCAATGAGCATCGTGATCCAATTGGATGGATTGAGGTAATTTGGTGGTGAAACAACATAAAGTGTTGTTGGGAAACACATTCATGGAACTGTCACTAGGTAACGTTAAATAAAATTGGTCATTCATAGTTCCAAAGTGGTTCTGGTGTCCGAGGAGTCACTCAAGTGAACAGAAGAATGATGTTCAAAAGGTTCCAAAAGAGGGTTGGTATTGTGGTGGTGACTGGACGAAGAAGAAGGTGGACTGGCGTTGCTCGTACTCCCGTGGTGGTGACTGTTGTCCGTCGTTGTCGTAAATTTCAAAGAGGGACTAGGTAAAAGATAACCGATGCAACTGCTAAGTAAAATAGTCCACAATTGTTTGTCTCCTTGTTGTAAACTCAAATTAGCAATAGCTGCTCCGATGACACAATACACTACAAAAATTTGGCAGAAAAAGACGATTTGATTTTTAGGCACACGTTCTCCGCACCACAGCCAAAGTGGTTGTTTTTGTAATTCTTGAAGAGAAGAACTCTGCGAAGGAGTCGTTGAAGTCTGGGTTGCTGCTGTGTTGAATGGCATGTTGTTAGTTTACTTCTTTTTCTTTTTGTAGTCGACGACTTGAGAAGCAGCAATCCAAGAATCAAAACTAGGTGGATATCCTTTCCAACGTACTTTGACTTCTTCTACTCGACGTTTACCTACTTTGCGTGTTCTTTGTTCGAGAATGCTTTCGATGTCGTACAAGGTGTCTTCTTTTTTGGTCACTCGTTGTAACTCAGGCAAGTAAAATGTTCCTTTGAGTACTTCACCGTGCATGTCTTCCAATTTATAGACGGGAGGATTGCGTCCACGCACGGGGGTAGTGACACGAAACAATTCGGTGGTCCAGTTGGGTAAATAACCTTTGTCAAAAGTACGTTTGGTTTTTCCGATGCGAACCCAATCTCCAGTCTTTAACTCCAACAAGGTTTTCTTCTTCTTCTTCTGGGGTGAACCAAATAATTTATCAAATACGGACACTTCGTTTTCAGGGCTGACCTCTTCGGGGGCACATCCGATGCTACGATGGTACGATTGATTGTACGCTTTGACCAATCGAGGTAACACGTCGATGTACTTGAGAGTATGTTGATGTGTAAAATATTTCCACATACGTTCTTTCAAAGTTCTTTGAAAACGTTCCACGATACTAGCTTTGGTTTCAGGATTTTCGGTAGTAAAAAAATGAATTTGTCTTTGTTTCAATTCTTTTTGAAAAGCTTGGTTTAGAAATTCGGTGCCTTTGTCAGTTTGCCATCGTAAAGGTTGACGTCCACTTTGTTTCAAGACCAATTTTAAGGCACGTACCAATTCGGTACTGCTTTTAGAGGTCAAAGGCACGACCAAAGCAAATTTGGAAAACACGTCAATGACACAAAACAAATATTTGTGACCACGATTGTAAGTGGCTAAATGAGAGACGTCGGCTAAATCGGCTTGCCATTGATGATCGATGCCTTCTACTTGAGTTGTACTTCTAGAAAATTTACGTCGAATGGGTTTGTGTAACGTGTACGTTGATTGTTCTTGTAACCATCGTCGTACTTCGGGTAAACGTACACTTTTCAATTTACTTTTAGCAGCTCGATATAATTTTTGAACTCCTCCGTAACCAGCAGCATGGCCAGGATTGTAATAAATGGTAGCTAACAGTTTCTCCATGATTTTTTTTCCTCAAGAATAAGTCAACCAAGTACCAATGCTCTTTTCTTCGTGAGGTATCTTTTTGGATTGTTTACGTGTCCGACGTGCTACTGGGGTAAAGGTGGATGTGGTTTGAACAGGGGTCATCGGTTCTGTTTTGACTTCTGTCTTCACTTCTTCCTTTTTCTTTTCTGAGGGTAATGGGGTAGACAACATCTTTTTCATCCAACCCGGGGTGTCTAACTTTTTTTTCTTTTTAAGAGGTGGAGTTGGCAATTCTTCTTCTTCTTCTTTTTCTTTTTTTACGGTCATTCCTGTACCGGTGTCTGTTTTAGGTTCACTTTTCATCAGGGCTTTGAAATCTCTCAGAGTGGGTGGAGCTGTTTCGTCGACAGCTTTTTGGCGAAAGAGTTGTAGACGTTGTGAAAGTTGACCGTACCGTTGGGATTTTTCTGTTTCGGACAAATCGCTTCGTTCCATCAGGGATTGTATTTCTTGTTGTAACTGGGACATTTCGTTGAGATTAGGATTGGGTGGTAAATGAGGTATCCGTTGTTCGTTCCAACGATGAAATTCCATCCATCGTTTGTAAGGTACTAAAGTCAGTTTTCGTCCTTCCATTTCATTCAAAGGTACCAAAAAGGTGTGGTCTTTTCAGAGAAGGGTGGTCCTTTTTATCTTCTTTTTTTGAGGGGTTATCGCATGACCCCTCCTAAAAGCGGTCCAGCAATCGTTCCTAACAAAGGAGCGGCTATTTTTAAAAACGGTCCTATCAACATAGGTAGAAATCCTCTTCGTTGTACCAACATTTGTTTCTTTTGTTGAAGAGGTATTTTCTTTTTTACCATTTGACGAAGAACGTTCCGATGTTTCCCTAATTTTTGTTTCTGTATCTTGGACAAAGGTACCGTTCCTTTCAACACGTTCAAACAACATTCACACACGGTATCGATGATTTCTTTAGGGGCTGTTTGAATGAGTTGTTTTCGCATGGGAGGATTGGATTTGATTAGGACAGACAAGACATCCCAATGTTTGGCTAGACGAGGGGGAAGTCGTCCTTTTTTGGTGGTTTTACTTTCTTTTCTTCTTCTTTTTTTGGTGGTGGTGGTGGTGAATACGCTTAGGAGTCATCTTATTTTAGTTGGGTAGAAAAAACAAGTCTGAAGTCTCTGACAGGGTACCCTTCTATTTTATACTGGAATACGTCTCCACTGATTGTCTGCACGACGTACCAACATAATGACAGGCCTCACTCAACGTTGAGGTGTTTTCAAAGGACTAAATCGAGTCAATTCTTGTTTGGATAAATCCAGTAAACTTTGTAAGATACCAGTTCTTTCTTGGACTTTGGTTATAGGGGATGGCACTTTGTTGGCGGCTGCTGCCATGGCTAAATCAGCTGAAGTTGACGGTCCCGAAGGGGTGACTTTTGAAATAGGTTTCCATTTTTTTTTTTGCATTAAATTAGGAAACACGGGACTTAAGTCTGGTTTGGCAGGCATCATCGTGAAGGGTGAAGAAGATGTGGACGCAAAAGGTGACCTTGTCACTAATGGGGTCTGTTGCTGTGGTGGTGTTTTTTTCCTGGCTGCAGCAGTACCTCTCTTGCGTCGGGTGGTAGTGGTGGTAGGTGTTGTTTTCTTCTTCTTCTTGGCACGACTTTTCTTGGGGACTTTCTTCTTTTGAGGGTTTTTCTTTTTTTTTTTGCTGGCTTTCTTTGGACTTTTCTTCTTTTTGGGTGATTTGGGTTTTTTGGCTTGGGCATTAGGATCCCATTTCAAAAGGGAACGAATCATAACCCCTCCTAAAGAACCACTTCCACCAGGAGTTAAAATGATTTGTTTTTTAGTCCGTGAATCGATTCTAAGATCAGCCAGTTGTGACAATGCCGCTTTATGTCTTTGAAAAAACGTTGAGTTTGATGAGGGATGTGAATGATGCCTTGTAGTAATTGACGTGCTGTCAAAGTAAACCATCTTAACACTTCTTTAAGACTCGCTTCTAACAAATGAGCACGGACTTGTGCATTTTTTTCACGACTGATACCATACAAGGCACGAATCAATTTAGCCGAAGGATGAGGTTGAAAGGAAGCCATCTCAAAGGAGTGTGAGACAGAAATGACGTAGTAGGTTGTTTTTATAGTTTTTTTTTTCCTTTCAAAAATGGGCTGAAGGGGACGTGTAAATGACAGGACCACCTTCTTCAACCCAAGGGTGAAACAATTGAGCACGAAATCTCAAATAGTCAGGAGTGGTGGGTTTTAAGTCGATGAGTAAATACTCGTGAGGGGTTTGAGTGGCATCGTCGTACGCATAATTCAACCAAGGAGCCCCTAACTGTTTGGCTAACACTTGTACTTGAGATTTGTCTCTGGGGCTTTTAAACAAGACCACGTAATGAACATTCAGACTGATGGTTCGATTGGCTTTACTTTGTTGAAATAAATTTTGAGTAATGTAGACAATACTAGCATTACGATGGTGTCCTTTTCGTGTAAACCAAAATTTAATTTCTTCTTCGTCTTCTCCTAACATGTCGTCAAAAATAACCAAATGGGTTTGATTCACGTCAGACACAATTTCATCGTCTTCGTGAGGGATGCCTTCTATCAACGAAATGGTTTCTCCTTGACTTTCTTTCAATAACGTGTAAGACTTTTTCCACTCTTTGTAACACCACACGATACGTTGAGGTGGACGATCGAACAAAATAGCTTTTTGTTCGATCAAACGTTTGACAAATTCGGTTTTACCTGAACCACTCGGTCCAGCAATCAACATGTTAAATGGATGGCACAGATACAAAGCGTTCCAACTTTGACGATCTAACTTTTCGTCAATCACTTTAACCACAGAAGAGGAGGTAGACGAGGTAGAAGAAGAAGATGATGTAGCCATGACTGAGGTAAGAAGATTTTTGAGAAGAAGACAAAAAACCCAAGACATTTTATACATTTTCATACACGTTTATTTTAAAAAAAAAAAAAAACAACCAACCAACAAAAACATATTTTACAACTTTACACGAACACGAAGAAGCGAATTAGTGAGAAAATATGCAATTAAAATGAACACGTACACGATGAAGACTACCACTAAAACATCTAAAGTAATCTCTAAACAAGTCAATGTACAACAATATTTTCGTGTCCTAGTAATGAAAGACACAGACACTGTTTGGGGTGGTGGTATTTTTCTGGTCTTCTTTGTTTTTGAATCCTCTGACGGCAGCGGCGGTGGTAAAGAAGGGTTGTGTTCCTCAAGAGGTATTTGGACAACAGTGGTGTCAGGTTCTTCTTCTTTTTCTTCTTTCAGGGTTTCCCATTGAGGTTCCCATTTTTTCACTTTTGGACCCTTATGGACAAGTTGCCAAATCTTTGGCAAACTGAGCCACTTCTTGTAGCCAATATTGGAAACCAAGGTTTCTCCAGGGTCGAACATTTTTCCAATTGAAAAGTTGTTGGTGTAACTCACTAGCAAAACACACTTCTTGTTTTATAAACAGATAAAGTGTGACGAATGTCTGCTTCACATGGAGGTTCCTCACTGATTTTCATTACCACTCTCAACGCTTTACGTACAATGTTTCTTTCTTGTACTGATAAAATCAAATATTTATAGTCTTCTTCTTCTACTAAGTCCAAAAAAGAACACAGGGTCATATTGTTTTTTTGAACTCAACAATTGAGTCCAAAACAACCACGGATCCTCCAAAATAATCCAAGGCAAACACTTGTCCTCAAAAATATTCCACAACGAATGTCCTGGAAAACGAATTCCAAGATAAGCAGTCACTAAGACACACACCACATAGCGTCCAAAATTCAATGGAAACAGTTCTTGTATCACTTTTTTATAATCCTCTAAGGTCTGAACATGATCTGTGATTTTCTTCCACGGAATCCGTTTCACGAGTGACGTGTAGAGCTCAGGCATACCAACTCTTTATAGCCAGGCTCCCAATAAACACTTAGTGGTGACGGGCTAGATCTTTGGCAAACTGTGGTACTTCTTGTAGCCAAACATCGAAACCAACACTTTTCCAGTCACGTACATCTTTCCAATCGTTAAGTTGCTGGTGTAACCAACTAACAAGACACACTTCTTCAAACGTGTCAAGGCAAGATAAATTTTGACTAATGTCTTCTTCCCCACTTGGGATGTTCATCACCACTCTCAACACTTTGAGTATAATTTCTCTTTCGTGTACCGATAAAGCATGAATGCTCATGTCGTTGAGTTGACTTCCTTCCACGGAATCCGTTTCACGAGTGACGTGAACAGTGTAAGTAGGCCGCCTCTTTATAGGGGTCGATGGCAAAGGTAGGTATCTTGTGTGGCATGTTTTTATAGCCAGGCTCCCAAGGTTGGTACCTTTTGAGAAAGTCTCCGTGAACGTAGCTATTGTGATAGACGTTTCCCATAATCATTCTTCTATGACCTTGGAAGAGGGTATAGTGTAAAAATCGAGAAATGACTTTGAGTTTACGTTTCACTTGGATCTTGACAAACTATTTGTAAATTCTTTCGCGCACATTCAAAGGCATACCACAAATGTACTTGGGTAAAGTTTCCGATTTGGAAAGAAGTAACTCTCTTTTGTATTCTGCACGATACTGGTGATAGTTATTGTTCAGAATCAGATTTCTGATGCGGCGAAAGTAGCCATAGTATTGAAATCGAGGAATCACTTGAAGTTTACGTTTCACTTGAATCTTGACCAACTCATCGTAAATCCGTTTTCGCAACTTCAAAGGTAAGTCACGAATGCGATCTTCTAAAGTGGTCTTCTTGGTGACAAAATACTCACACACCAACCAAACGGAATCGGTAGGTAAAGGATATCCATAATGATGAGTGATTATCCTATCTAATTTCAAACGACGTAAAGGTGATTCGTCTTGAGGGGACAGTTCTTGTAACAGCTTTTGGTATTTTTGTCTGTTAGTCACATTTTTTTCCTTCACTTCATCCCATCGAATTCTATATTCCACTGCCACATTGTAGGTGGCACCATTCAATTGCTTAAAATTGAAATGTAGTTCTTCATCAATGTCTGACCATTTGAATATCTTAGCCCAAATCAAATGTCTTATCGCCTTCAAATACCAATGGTTACAACATGTATGTCGTAAAGGATGTAACTATTCTTTACGTTTCACTTGAATCTGAACAAATTCTTTGAAAATCCGTTCTCGTAGCTCCAAAGGTAAACCACAAATTTGATCTTCTAAACTAGGTTTGATAGTGACAAAATACTGATAAATGTGTACTCGCAACTCCAAAGGTAATCCACCAATGTATTCTTCTAAAGAAGAAGTATTCTCCTCCGCCATGGAATTTTTTTTACTTCTTCTTTTGTTTGGCATCTGGCTCATCGTACCCGTACTGTTCTAAAGCCACTAAAGGAAAGAAGTGACGGTGCGGAGACCATCTGGCATGTTCAATGTCAGCTGAGTCGGTAGGCTCCCATTGGTGAAGTTTCAAACCACAACTGAAACATTAAACTTTATCTCCTTCTCCCGTGTATTTAAATCCAGATCTAGCTAAATCTTCGGGTTTAGGTCCTTGCAGATATTTTGGCCACTTGTCTTTGAATGACTCGAGTCGACTTTCATACTTGGAATAACCAAGTAAACTCACAGGTATTCTGACATGTAAATATTGACCAACATTCACCTTGTTGTCATTAACGTCAATACCAGTTCCTTTAGTATTTCCAGTAAAACATAAAGGGCGTACTGCCTCTTTAGAGGGTGGCCGATGAGTGGTGGTGATGTTACAAGCTACGGAATCCTTTTGAACGTGTAATCGGGAATACCAAACCGTACAGAATCCGTTTCATCGCATGGTACTGCATCACACTCCAAGTCGTGACTCATCTTATTGCTTCTTGGTTAACGTTGAAAGTTAGAATGAAGGGTTAGGTTTGGAAGGGGTTCCTTTTTTATACCTGTCGACTGTACCATCCGAAAAGTATTGTAATGTCATCCGTGGAAACTCTAAAGAAAGGTAAGCACAGTTTGGTGACCATCTGGTATGTTCCACGATAGCTGAATCTTTAGGACTCATGCGAATGCTTGCACCACAACTGAAACATTTCACTAAACTTCGCTGTTCAAAGTAGACAAATCCTGCTCTGGCTAAAGAGATGGCAGTGGGTAATCGATCCCCTTTAGGCCATTTTTTAAACGTGTTCAATCGACTGGTACAATCACAATAGTCAGGCAAGGCAAATGTTGAAGTCATCTTTTTGGTGTTGTCTTTTTTTTTCTGTTTCAAGACGGCTTCCTTTTTTTTATATACTCCAAATCAACGTGTCCGTAAGGTAAAGTCGTGTGATCTGGAAGTCTGACTCGTTTTTGGTACACAATACGATACACTTTTTGAACAGGTCGAGTCACGATTTGATGATTAGGTAGTCGTACAATCTTGTGAGGTTCTAACGTGGGTACTCGAAAGTCTTCCACTTGTCCTGACAGTAAAGCATTTTTTAAAACCTCAAAGTTCACTACTTGGTTAGTTCGATAGTTCAGAGTCAACCCTTTGACTTTACAGGAGGTGTGAAGTTGGCCTTGTGGGTCTCGGTATCGGTACCCATAATTTTTAGGGCCACCGCTGGCAAAACTCAAAATGGTGTCTTGAGGGTGCTCATCTGTCCAGGCTCCTAAACGATCTCCTTGAATGGTAGGGTGGGGGCAACCGGGGCGATGAATGTAGATACAACTGTCAGTATCAAAGTACAGGACACGATCTCCCAAGACTTCTAACGCTTCGTCATACAATTTCAAACGAACATGAGCGGTCACGTAGGCGGCAATGACTACGTTGCTAAACTTGTCAGGTTTGACAAACTTGGGTTCTTCTTCGAAATTGACTATGATCAAATCATCGCGGACGATTTCGACGTGTTTGACTAGTATACTTTTGTCGTCCACTAGTTGAAAGTAACGATACGGTTCGGTGACATATTCCGTTTTGGGTAAGATCGTACGTTGGGCCATTTTTCCCCACAAGCAATTAAGCATCACTTTCGCAAACGATCTTTTTCCTTCATTTTTTCCACCTCATCTAAAGTGATGCCTTCGATGTTACGGTACTCTTCTTTGAATCGTTCTTGGTCTTCGGGAGTTTGACACCACGAAGGATAACCCCTAGCTTCTTGTTTCAGTTTTAAAAACTGATTGACGTACCCCGAGAAAATGCCTGGATGATTGGTGGCGTCGTCTTTTTGGTATTGGGCTGTAGTTGGAAAGTGCCAGATTTCATACACTTTCAACAAACGGTATCCACGATCCAGAGCCCGAAACAATTCGGCACTGACCCACGTTCCTATCAAATACCGTTCTTCCTCCGTGTGGTGACAGGGATGATCTTGGTTGCACGTTTCGGCACACGTCCGACATAAAGGAAACATCAGTTTTCCTTGACAATGGTAAGGTAAGATGGGATGAAACAAGTTTGTCGGAGGTAAGACTTTACATTTAATTAATCCTTCGTATTGACGAATGTGTTCCACGTCAATGTGTTCTGTCAAAATTTCAGGGTGGCCGGTGGGAAAACGAGCATATTTACACACCCAAGGATACAAAGAACACACGTCGATGTATTTGATTTCTTCTCCTTGGGATTCATTCACGTCGTAGAGCAAGCGAGTAGCATTGGTTCGTCCTCCAAATAAACTGTTGCGCGGATCTAAAGGTTCGATGTCGGCCGCGTCGTAACTTTGAGTAATGTTCTTAAATTCAGGATCGGTTTTCAAACGTCGATTGTACTCGTGCTCCCACATTTCTACCACTTGGTATCCTTGACTTTCTAACTTGAGTCGTCGTTGGGAAGTCTGTTCGTATAACTGTTCCATGGTAGATTTTGAATAAGGACCTTTCATCTCTCGATCAGGATAACAAGTAGGGCATCCGTGAAACAAACAACCCTGAAACTCGTATACTGTGTGTGGGTTTTCTAAATCAAAACCATCCAATGAATAACCTCCAATCTTCTTTTCTCCTCCTCCGTTTCTAGCATGTTGTATCCATTTGTCTTCTTTTTCACACAAGTAATGAAACCAACGTAAGGCTTTGACCGAATATTGACGACTAGCAAAGAGAGACGTGTTGGAGTCGATGATGGCTAGTTGGTTCTCGGGCATGAAATTTTGCCTGTAGACTAACGAACAGGCTTTAGGTAAGGTGGATGCATCTTTCAAAGGATCGACCTCTCCGTGATCGAGAAATAACTCTCGAAACTTTCCACAACAACGTCTTAAAATATCTACATCAGATCGACAATATTTGAGCATCTCTTCTTGAAAGTCAAATGGATCGGTCTGGTGAGCACGGTACCAAGTGTGAAAAGCTTCTCGCTGTTCGGGGCGCATTCCGTCGGGGTCGTAATCATGAAGGTCAGGCAAATTGGGTAGGACGGCATGTTGATTAGCTTCCGTGTTGAAAAAGTGAGGAAAGTAGCCTTTAGCCATTTCTGTCATGCCAAACGTTTTTGGCATGCGACTCAAAGGCATGGCCAAATAACTCATAGAATCTTTAAACTGAACTTGTCCTACTTTCATGTAGATGAGCTTTTTTCCGTTCATGGTAACTACAGGTCGTTCGGTCCCATGGTTCAAATAATAATTGAGTAAAAACTGCTCATCGTATCCCGAAAAATTGTGAGCTATGACGGTGGCATACCGATGACAATCTCCATAACGTTGAATGTCTTCTTCGCTCCAACTGTCGTGGGTGGTAGGGTCTAAAACCCATTCAGCAAACTCAGACAAAGTGTTAACTCCACGAAAGATTTTTTCACGTCCTCCTGGAATTCGACTACAATGAGGACAGTGAAAATGAATCGATTCTTGAATACACTGATCACAAGCCCGATCCGCCACACAAAAATTAGGAATGTGAATGCCTGTTTCTTGCATGCATTCAAAATCAAAGAAGATGAAATCTACTTGTTTCTTGTTCTTATTTTTCTTTATTTCTTTCTTCTCTGTCTTGTCAACTTTTGAATAAAACATCGATGATCAAAATCGACGATCTGATGACAAATAGAACATTTTTTCTTGCCAGCACAAACGTGTCTCTTTGGGTCGTTGGTTCGAATTAGATGTCCACACGTGGAACACGATTTCAATAAGTCGCAAGCACATTTTTGTTGGTAACCTTGTGTCTTGCGATGCTGTTGGTAACAAGAGGGACTGACAAATTCGCGTCGACAGGTTTCACAATGGACGTGGTGTTGTTCAGAAAGGCATGGATGGTCTGCTAAACAGCCTCGACATCTTACTCCGCAATGAAGGTGTCGCTCTCGATTTTTAAATCCTTGGTCACATCTCTCACAGTAGTAAGAGTATCCCAAAAATCCGGTAATCCTAGTAATGGTATCAAAATGTTCTTGATGGTGATAGAGGTGAATGTATTTTCCTTCAGGGAAATTAGGGCCTCGAAACACCATATCTCCGCGCACTTCTTGAGGGTGAACTTTCAAAGTGTAGTGAGGAGCCAAAACATCTTGAAGTTTCTGCATCTGAGAAATACCACACACGGTCTCTTTAGGGATACCCGCTTGTTGCAACAGAAGTTCTGCTTCTTTTCGTTGTTTGGGTCTTTGCGATCGTCGAATGTTCTTCCAGGCTTTTTTCCATTCTTTACTCTCGTTCTTGTTAGCATAGGTACGGCCCACCACGATAGCTCGAGCCAATCACATTTGATCTTGAGTATTGTCAATTTGGACGACACTTTGTTTGGTAGTACGAAGATCGTCCACCAATAACGGTTTTCTGCTTCGTCCACTTCCTCGAGGTGGAGCAACGTGAGTCATGTAGAGTGTAGCCTTTCCATCGGTGATGGTAAACTTGTCATTGGATTGTTGTACATGTTCTATTTTAGACATGACTTTGTCTGGCGTTAATTCTGCCGGGGTGCTGAACTCAATCCAAACGGGACTCTTCAAGTTGTCATGATGGATGGCTAGTCTCAAGCGATCATCTTCTTTGGCTCCACATTGCCGTTTCAAGTTCTGTAACACAGATTCCCACAAATCGCTAATGAACCCCGCCGCTTTCTCTGGAGGTACTTCGGACTTAAAGTCTTTGAAGTGTACTGTGTGAGTGTAGGCCGTGGTTCTAAATTTTCGAGAGGTAATTTTTTGACTCTCTCGAATCCGATAGTAATTTTCAGGAGGAGCCAAAGTACTAGATAGTGGTGTTTCTTGGTCAGGGGTTCTGGTGTTGGTTTTTGTTTTGGGTGGTTTTGAAGGTGGTAAGGTTTCAGGTTCACTCATCTCGTCTTCGAAGTCACTGGCATGGACTTGAGCTAGTAGTTCATCTAATGGTGTTTCAGGTGGCACAGAATACCTTCGTCGTCGTGGCCTCTTTGTGTGTTCTTGTTCTTCTTGTTCTTCTTCTGGTTTCTCATGGTTTAGGCGTGATCTTTTCATCTTGAACTTTACTTTGAAACTGATTCAGTTTTCACCCAGGTACCTTTATATAGAGAGAGGAGAGTATATAAAGAGAGAGCTTCGTACCTTCAGAATCAGTCTTTGGTGATTGAACTTTCAAAACTGCTGAAAAAGATGGAAGAGTCAAGAAGACAGATTGATTTTTTGGTGAGAGATTTACAGACAGTCCTTCGAAAGTATACTACCAGTAAGAGTAAGGACTACTCCTCCTCCTCTACCTCTCGAGATAAAAGTGAAGATACTTGTTATATCTGTCAAGAGAAAGGACATTGGGCTCCAGAATGCCCACAACGTCGAAAACCAAAAAAAGAAAAGAGAGACAAAACAAAAGATATCTGTTATCATTGTAAAGGACCAGGACATTGGTCTTCGGAGTGCCCTCAGAAAGAAGAAGAAGAAGAAAAAGAAGAAGAAGAAGAAAATCTATCAGAGGAGAGGGAGGAAGCCGAAGGATCTTCAAACCTAGAAGAAGAAGAAGAACATATCATCAAGAAAAGTAAGAAGAGAGTAAGATGCACGGAAGACAGTGAGAATGAAAAAGAAAATTATGAACCCAGGGCACCAATGGTTCCTTTGAAGATATGGGTTCCTATGAAGAAGAATATCAAGAAGAACAAAAGAGACAGACAGTGAAAAAAAGGAACTTTGTTGTGTGTTTTTTTTGGTGTTATATGTTATTGGTGAATTATTTTGTAAAAAAATGGCAGAATACACCAGAATGGAGAAAAAAAGTAAGTGATTTTGTGTTATTTTGTTTTAGAGTATAGATGCACGCACGCACGCACGCACGCACGCACTCACACTTATATACAACACAATGGGATTTTTTAAGTTTTACTTGATTTGGCAATTTGATTTCTTTTCTAGAAATCTGGGGGCCCTTAAAAGGACCGTTGGGTTGTTTGTTTTTTTTGTTGTTGCTTTGGTTAAAACAAACTTCAAATCAACTTCAAATGTCGTAGTCCTTTACCACGACCCAATCCATATCCTGTTAATGCTGCTGCTACTGATGGTGTTTTGCTTATGGTGGTAGCCACTGGTGGCGTTGGTGGTGGTGGCATCGGTGGTGGTATCTCACTAGAACTGGTAGGCTTGGAAGAATGTTGTTTAGCCCGTGATGGTCTTTTTCGTTTAGGTGATTGATGAGTTAAAGAATACTTATAGACATTGGTCATCCATTTTAACTCATATAATATCTCTTCTAAAAGACTCACCGTTTTTTCTTCAAGACTGATGCTTTCCTTTACTGTTTCCTTCTTCTCCTCCTCTTGTAACTGCTGTCTGATTTCTTCCTCACTTTTTCTTCTTCTCTCTTCTTCTTCTTTCTGCTGCTGAAGAAGAAGAAACATTTCTTCCTCTTCTCGTTGTTTTTTAAAAAAAATTTCCATCTCTTCCTCTTGCTTCTTTTTAAATTCATACATCATTGGTGTAGCAGTAGTAGTAGTACTCTCAGACGACTGAAACTCTTGATTTAGAAAATCTAAATCCAAGTCTTCCGGCCGGAAGTTCAACAAAGCAGCAGCAGCAGCAGCATTAATAATTGAAGGCTCACTCCAATACATACTTGTCTTTCCAGTCTCCATGAAGGCTGTCAAAAAAGTAATAAGCCCTGCGAACGCTACCATACCTTTATACCCGAGATGACGTCACACCCCCGCTCTCTTCCCATTGGAAGAAAAACCGACCCACTTGTAACGCGTGTTTGGATTGGTAGTTGATTTCGATCCATTTCAATCCGATCGTAAGGTATATATACTACCGCTTGTCTCATAAAGCTTCACCGACTTTTTTCTCCAAGACTACTCCTAAAGAAAAAAATGTGGACCAGTGTGGAATCCTCAAACATTGTCTCAGGAATGCTGTTTAATCCAGCATTTCCAATGTATGTGAAGGCCTCATGGGCTATCACAAAAATTACAGACACCGCTACATGGCATCGACAGATTTATGTGGAGAGACAAGGCTGTCTAAAGAGGGTTTTGTTGTACGGACCAGAAGTCAGAAAAAGTTTAAGGAAAAGAAAACCCTCTAGGAGATGCCCATGTTAAACAACAACAACAAAAAAACAACGGCCCTTTTAAGGGCCACCCATTTTTCAAGAAAAGATTAATTTTTCCAATGATTGCCTATATATATTTGTGTTTTATATGTTTGTATGTTATTTTGTTTGTGATAGTCTACCCAACAAAAAAACCCTTTACCCCTTGTATGTTTTGTGTTTTGTGTAAGTTTGTGCTTGATATAAAAAAGGATAGTGTGGTGTGTGTTTTTTTTTGTTTGTTTGTATGGTTTTTTTGGGAAAAAAAGGGGGATGTTTTCCATCACGTCCGCGCTTCTAGCATATAAAGCGGTGCCTTCCACAGTGACGCCATTCACACTTTCACTCTTCAAGAATGATAGATATCATTGACAATCTACAGGAAGCCTGGGACTGGATGGTGGAGGTTAAATATTATAGGCAAAAAATGATGTGGTGGTACCCAGTCAGTCTGCAGTGGGAAATAGAACACTTCACCTACATTAACTTGATTATAAATTTAATTCAAGAAGTGAAGAAGGAGGAGGAAGTTAAGAAGAGCAAGAACTCCTCTTCACCTTGTCGAGTAGGACTTCTTAAAGAAGTCTTGGATTGCATTCATAAATTAGATGATAATTTAAAGTGCATAATCCTCACTCGACAAGAAGCGGCCCTGCTCCGAGTAGAAACAATTATTAAAAAAATTATGGAACAGGAGGTCGCCAAAATCAAGTTAATGTGGGTTAAGGAAAAAAGAGAAAAACAATTCAATCGTCTGAACTTGAACTGGATGAAAATTCAGGACAAGTTCAGACAATTGAATCATCCCGACTGGATACCCAAGAAGAAGAAGGAGGAGGAGAAGAAGAAGAAGAAAAACAAGTTCCACCTCCCAGGCTTCCTAACTCAATGTTGGGGGAAATAAAATATTCCTCCTCCAACGGTCCTTTTTAGGACCACCCTTTTTCAAGAAAGATTAATTATATTCCCCACACCCCCTGTAATGTAGTGACGAAGACAACGTCCACTACTATCAAAACACCCCCCACCCCAGTTTTGATGGTAGTGGACGTTGTCTTCGTCACTACATTACGGTGCGACCCTACTATGGCTCTCAAGTGCCCCCACTTGACCCGGTGGCAGATTGAGACCCAAACTTCCGGTGGAGTAGATTGAGACCCACCGACCCATAATGCTCGGTGGGTCTCAATCGCCTCCACCGGAAGTTTGGGTCTCAATCGCCACCGTATACTACTAATGAAGTATAATGTACTTTTTTATACAAGAGACTAGTAAGGACAACGTCTATAAAAATCCATCAAGTAAAGAAGAAGGTTGTCGGTTTATTCACAGATGAACTAAAATGTACAGTGTACACCGATAAGAGAGTTATGTAGGCTAGAGTATAAACTCTGTTCATTCAAAACTGATCAAATGAGAAGAAAGCCCGTAAAGGGATGAAGATATCCGTGATTAAGCAAAATGTTGGGGATGTGATATGTACAAGGAGTGTTTATTAAATCATGCCGACAATTACCAACAACGACATTACTTAGGTCGTACAATAAAGACATGTACACGAATGAAATTAACAAAGTGGCTCTATCGTGTCTTGATTATAAACGTTATTTAGTTGACAGTGTAAATACGCTACGTTATGGCTATTTAGCAGCATAGTCGCGCACATCTGTTCTGTTAAAATGAATCATTTTACAACGAATTTTGTGCAAATGACTCACATACTAGGCGCACCTATAATTATAGGACATGTACTGGACTAGTATCTATCAAATAAAAAGTGCGAGTGACATCATAAAGCATTTCAAATTGTCACTAGTGTTAAAGGTATTCTCCGAGCTTGAAAAGAACAGAAATATACGGAGAGCATGCAAAATGTTGGTGTCCCGAGAACACTTACTGCAAGATAATGGAAGAGTATGCAATACCTTCACCATTTAGGTGTGACAAAATTAGGCACATAAAGAAAATAGAAAAACAAATCCCACATTTCCTGAAGGAGTTCCAAGTACAGTTCCAGAAGGTGTTTCAAATACAGTTCCTGAAGTATTTACATATACAGGAGGATTCAACAAAAGTCTAAAACACCGACAACCAGGAGGAGAAGGATAAATTAAGCAAATGTAACTGAGGAACCATCTTACATTACAGGAAGAGATCCACCTAAATACACGTACAGTTTAAATAACGAGGATAAGGCTGACAATTTTATTGATGAAACTGAAATTTGAATGATTCGTCCTGGATCAATAAAATGTCTGAGCTAACTAAATTTGCAAGTGACAATAACTTGTTACACATCCTCAAGAAAAAGCATGATTGGAATCAAAGAGAACCTATCCTCGACTCCAGGAACTAAGTTACAAACTACTCAATGATGACATGTCAAGCCTCATTGTACAAATATGGTTGTGTAATGTTAGGTGATGCATTAAAACAGTCGTTTGAGGAGGCAGACAAATTTGAGGATGAGTTAGAAGATAACATGGAACGAATGAAACATCTTTTGTTATTTAATCTAAACATTGCTCAGAAAACAGGTGAAAAGTTTAAACCACTAGAAATTGTTAAGGGACAAACTAACAAAAGACTGGAAAGAAGGATCTTGCGGTACACCAAGCAATACGTACAAGAAAACAGATCATTTCTGCTTTGTTTCAATCATCAACGGGTTATGTACAGTTTTTTCAACTATACGTTCCATTAATGTTAATATACTTTTCAATTACTCCACTTGATTCACAAAACTTGGAAGGCTACTTTTGTACCTTCATTATTTCCTATATTTTATTTATTTGTTCTTTTATCTCTCTGACAATTATTTCTAATGTTTTCACAGACACTGTGAACTTATTTACAAATTTTGGTATTCCAATTTCTTTTTTGTTTCATATGCAGCTTCGAGAATTCAGTTAGACATACTGCTAAATTATTTACAAAGTCCGACATTCGTTTTGCTTTTTGTTCTATTGCATCCACTTGTTCTGTTATTAAATAGTTAGTTCTTTAGTCCTTTTTTTCTCTTCTATTAATAATATTGATATGTTTTTTTTCAATATGTCTCGTCCAAAAAGCATTCCATGACATTTACAATATCGACATTTGGTAGCTGATATATTATTACTCATTTTTTAACTACGTGGGTTGCCTCTCTTAGTTTATATTCTATTTCTGTATATAGAATATCGCAAGCACTCTATATTGCTTGCATTGTGTCATACAGAGTATTGCTATTCAAAATTATAGAATTCGAAATTGGACCACCATACAAACTAATTTTCGAAGAGATTATGAGCTAATTGTGCCAGTAGGTTTAGCTGATTTAACCAAGGGATCTCTAATCAGTGGTGGTTTATTATCTGGATAGGATTCTGCTATAGTAATTTAGTAACATGTGGAGGGGTACTAGAATATCCCTAAACAACCAATATTTTTTTTTGGCGGGGGGAATGAGGTGTATGGGAACGAGTACTTCACTTAGCCACCCATGATCTTGGAATGTGAAATTATTAGTATAGAAATCGCGAGTTCTAGGCCACTGCCACTGTTTTTTGAATGATTTCTTGTTTATATCTGACATTAGTTAGTGCTACTTCTCTAAGTCACTTTGAAAATTGATAAAATTAAACAAAAAAGTCCTAACATAAAGCAGGTGTCCTAGAAATTGCCACTTCAATATTGTTTACATTGTTCACTGTTATCCACTCTTTCAAGCTTCTAGATAGATGATAAATATATCTAACATAAATTATTTTTTATCTACAATTTTTAAATATTAACATCCACCCCTAAAAATATTATAACGTCTGCATGCTGTATGTTACCGTACTGGTCTTGTTCCGACTGTCATTTGCTTCAACTCATACTGCAAGAATAACAACAATGCTATAACTATTACTACTACGACCACTACTACTGTTGTTGGTGCTGATGCCGCTATTAATGTTGTTGATTGTACATTAAAAGTACTTCTACAAGTACTACTACTATGTCACTACTACTGCTGATGTCATTAATATCACTGTTGCTTCTAAACTACTACAACTACTGCCAATGCCACCATTTCAGATAATACTACTACTACTTATGTCACTACTACTAATAGTGTTTCTACCAAAGCAACACTACTGCTACAACTCCTACTAACTAGTATTATTACTAATGCTATTATTACCACAACTACCGCTACTATTACTGCCACTACAACTGCTGTTACTATGACATTTACGACTTCGGATACTTATAAATACTTTTACTAATACATTTACAGCTTTCACCTGCTTTTTTTCTACATGACAATGCAATCGTCTACCATTATTTATTTTGATATGATTATTACCGTTTATACATTACTACATGCATGTAGGATGCGCGTGTTCATTATTCAAGATCTCAAACATTTCGTATAGTTTTAATTTATATCAAATGTTCCCTCTTTGTTTTTTACTGCGACTAATGTTGATGCGAAACAAATACTGGCGCCGATAATCAAGCCTGCGAATTACCCTTTTAATAAAGGTCGTGATCCTGGAACCAAAGATGAATATTAATTTTTCTGTTTACCATGATTTTTATTTTTTATTTTTTTCAATTCAGGTGATTCAATAATCTTTAAAGAGAAAATTAATCGTTATTCTTAATCCCTCCGTCATTACACAGTCAGTCGCACAGTCACGGGGCTGAAATTACGGTTTTCCACTATAGTTCCGTCCGTCAATCACAGGCACCAATCTTTGCTCACCTCTTTTGTTTGGGAAAGGGCAAACGGTGAAAAATTTATATTAAAAAAAATACTTAATAGTTACCAATACTAAGTAAATTCTTATAGATGAAAAGGAACGAACTGAACAATCTAATAATAGCATCTCACTGAAATAGATCACTGACAGATTATTCTTCCTCAGGAAAGAGCATGCAACAGAATCATCCCTCCATCAGTGTAGACTAAGTTTAGGTTACCAGCAAAACAAATTGACGGACGTACGCAAGGATAGATATATGGACAGACATACATCAAAGATAAACATACATCGCAAAATCTTGATACAACAGCGGTAAAATGATGAATAAGTGTGAACAGTTTTTTTCAGAATAACTCCTGAGCAATGAAGCCTACATACATTTGTGCATCATATCTAACATATATTGTGTTGCCGTTATTGCATTCAAAGGGGAAATTAACTCTGATTTTACTTCTATTTTAGAATCAACTACTTTATTCTTAACAACGTCATCATCATTACCAGAAACAACATCAACTGAAAGAATATGGCAAAATGAAACGGCTACTTCTGCAGTCGACAAAAACGTAACACATGTACACCATACGTATACATCCGAGGTCAGCGGTTCCATCGACAGCCGTGTCACCTACACAACAAGAAGTATTGGCAATAGCGGAGAAACAGCAAGATCCAGCACTCAAACAAGTTTTTCAGGTAAACATATTTTTCTAAAAGTTTCATTAATTAACTAACTAACAAATTAATCAAATAAATGATCCTAAGTTTCAAACTGTGCCATGTCTCATTAAGCGCACGTTGGATACTTCGCAACACTGGAAGACGTCGAGCGTAATTTTAAAAAATTAGCTACTATAGATAAATAATAAAATCATGATCGAAAATGTTTAGTAGTAAGGTAAGTGAGTAATTACGTAATTAATATGAAAGACTTCAGCGATTTCAACTGAGTTCCAACATAAAGATAGTATATTATCATGCACTACAGTATAATAGGATGTACTATTATTCACTTTTTACAAACTATAACCAGTACTGACTCAATAAATTGTAGAACATGCTGTATTTTTGTACTTGATTTTTACCCAACAAAATTCTGTTATGTATCATATAAAGACAATAATAGGAATCCCTTGGATGTGTTAAAGTCTATTTTTCAATTGATAATTTATTGATTTATCATCTTTGTTTTCTTCATTGGTCATACATTTTGCGTCCATTTCAACAGAGCAAATATGGATATCGTGTAAAAGCAGTGAAATGAACCCAGCAAACCGTTACATCTAAATGTATGGAATAATCAGATTCAACAGACAATATTTTTTGGTCTCATTTGGTATAGTTGATATACTTTTGCTTATGGTTAAGATTAAGTATACTTTCCTTTACCTGTGACAATATTTTAATCTTCATGAATGTACTTCCATAATGGTACCCCCGCCCAAAATATAATAAAGTTCGCGTTATATTTCTTTCTTTCTTTCTTTTTTATATTGTATACGCTGTGCCTCTAGAGGTATGTAACATTTCATATTGTATACGCTGTGCCTCTAGAGGTATGTAACATTTCATATTGTATACGCTGTGCCTCTAGAGGTATGTACCATTTCATGCTGTATACGCTGTGCCTCTAGTATTATTACTTTTAATATTTCAACATCATAGCCTTGAAGGAGGAGTAGCCATTCAAGAAAAGAAGCTCAACTTTTGTAGCTCAAGCATTTCGCCTATGCAACGAATTGGAATTAGGTTGGTGTTAAAGTAAACAATCTCGAGGGCAGATTACAATTATAAGTGTAGTATTCATCTGTCGTAAATTTTGCATGAGAGAGTACAAGTAAAACTTTGCATGAGAGAGTACAAGTAAAACTTGTTACGTAATCTCAAATAAATGGTTTGGTTTGGTGTTTTACTGCATAGCAACACAAGGAAGTTATTTAGTGCAGAGGCAATTGTAGTAAAGTGCCTTGCCCAAGGACACACCACGGTAGCTGACCCAGGCTGGTCCGATTGTAGGATTCGAACCCGCACCCTTTCGGTCATGAGTCTGGCACGCTAACCACTGAACCACCGCGGTATACAATATGAAATGGTACATACCTCTAGAAGCACAGTGTATACATTATAAAATGGCACATAGGCACAGCGTATACAGTATAAAATGGTACATATGCCCAGAGGCACAGTTTTATCAATATTAAATGGTACATACGTCTAGAGGCACAGCGTATACAGTATAAAATGGTACACATGCCTAGTGGCACAGTCTTGTCAATATTAAATGGTACATACGTCTAGAGGCACAGTGTATACAGTATAAAATGGTACACATGCCTAGAGGCACAGTCTTATCAATATTAAATGGTACATACGTCTAGAGGCACAGCGTATACAATATAAAATGGTACTTTAATAATAACTGTATTTCGATGTTCACCATTTTATTTCCTTTCCTTTTAATTTAATTTACTTATCATAAGGTCTTTCCATTTTTCTGTCTGAAATTGTGAGAGACAAGTTAACTTAGCAGTGTTTTTATTAGACTGAGAGACAAGTTGTTAATTTCGCAGTGTTCTAATTAGATAATTTTATAACGTACATACAGTTATACTCAGGACTGTTTCTTTTACAGTTAAAATGCCGTGGTGTCTAGGTAAATGTCAGATATAAACACCTTTGCTTTACGTATCTCATGCTTCTTTCCACTGTGTGGATATAATGAAAATATCGTTTGAACACAGACAAGTTAACAATATACATTTGTTGTAAAATAAATTAAGTCTTTAAGTTTGAAGTCATTAAAATCATACATTTATTTTTTTTCTAGCCGGTGTGATTGCTGGTACCTCTGTTACTGTTGTGTTCTTGGTTATCATCTGTGTTTCTATATTCCTATATCTCAGGTAATGCCACATGATTTCCCTTCCCTTTTTTTGATGCTATAATAAATAACGTTCATGTAACAGAGGTCAATTATGTTAATTTTCTAATAATGAAAAGTTAAATAAGCAGGACAATAAACACACCTTGAACAAAAATAAAACATATTTTCAAGCAAAATAGTTATGACAATTATAAAGTAATCAGTCGTAATCAATCAATCAATTATAATCAATGCAAATCGATCTTTCATATTTGTATCACATTTTTTGCATGATATTATGCTAAATCTAGAGCAAGTGTCTCTTATTGGCAACCGAATATTCCATTTTCCCCTCGTTTTCCTAGATTTTATTATATTACCTACATAAAATTATATTGAAATATAGACATATGTTTTACACACCAAAAATTGACTTTTCAGAAGTCGAAGAAAAAGAAGAAAACAGTCAACAGCCAGTCCATCTAACACATTGTTGAGACTAGAAAATGCAGAATATGCAGATAGTCATGAACGCAGTGAACGCATAAATTCAACCACCTTAGCTCCACATGGGGTCTCTGTTGATACCACTTATGCTAATGTCAATCAAACGAACGTACCTTCTGAAAAGGGACGAAACTCCAACGCTGTTCCCCTAGAGGACTCTGTTTATTCTGATGCTCAGTGCGCATGCCTGACAGAGGACAGTGACCATGATTCAAGTTTTCAAAAAACAAACCATGTTGATTTAGACGAAACATATGATCATACAAATGACACTCTTAATAGCGATGCGTATGACAGTACCTATCAGAAAGGAAAAACTTTTGATGAAAACTTTGACCATACTATCCAGTTTCAGGATAGAGATGACACATATGAATATATATAAGTATTATACATATAGTTCATTCGACCACTCACATTTTTTTATTTTTACCTATTGAATGAGGGATACGAGAAAATAAAAAATTGATATATAAATTACTAGACAAGAAAGACTTGGGTATTTGAAAATCAAAATTAGAAATCACTAGACCGCTATTATGTTTGTGCATCACCATCTCGTATAGGGATGCGATAACATTAAAGATCCCAAAATTAAAAATCAGTCGATCAGTCTGACTTAGTGATATTATTTCACGAGCTAAAAATCACTAGCGTAGTTAGATCATGAAGACAATTAATGAAAACAAATTTGAAATTTTGTGCACATAACATTTAATGGCGCATTGATTGAACTCAACAGTGATGAAAATATTTCATGAGTTTAACACAAAAGTGTCAATGTCGGTGTGTAGTGGAGATAGCACCTATTTGGTAACAAATTTGGAATAGAGCGTTTAAAGCTAGTTGTGCTTCAAAATACACCCGAGTAGTACCAAAGTGTTAATTTGTTGATTTCAAATATTACAAATAATATACTTCAATCTTTCAGAAGAGATGCATATTTACACATTACATTTAATGAGTAGCATCAACCTGGATAAAGCAGTGGAGGAAGGAAGAAAATACGTATCCGATGCAAGTGAATAAACAAATTTGAATTCGGCAAAATTTGCAGTAAACTTGAAGATCTTTCACACTTTACAGGTCAATCTACAACTATTCTGCAAAAAAAGAGATAGAAAATTTATGGAAAAAGTTAGATTGAAAATATCACATGTTGTCTTAATATATAAAGTATTTGCATTATAATTAACCATAGGAATGATAAAATGTGTCATGAATGTAAAATCATTCATACGCATGAAAGGATTGTAGAACGATGCAAATTGATGCTGTTAAAAGTACCTGTTGTAGAAGGTCCTCATATTGGCTTGTTGATAACACCTAAAGTCAATTTTATCAAGCATATAATATTCTCTGTGTGCTTTTATTTCGTTTTAGATGACGGACAAAGAACAATATTTAAGGCATCTTTACTACGATCCTCAAAGACCTTACACAAATATCAACTAATTGTTGGAATACATTTGCAGGTTAAAAAGAAAATGAAATGCACTGAATCGAAAGAATGGTTGAATAAATAATCTACTTACACATTACACAAAAAAGCGTTTAAAGATTTCACTACAGAAGAGTTTGTTAGTCACGTGGATAAGCAGTAGTGGGGAGACATAGATGACTTGTATATGAAACACTCAACGAAAATACAAATACATTTTTACGGTGATAGCTATTTTCACTAAATACACTTGGGCTGAAAAAGTGAAGACCAAAACGGAAGATGACAAACTCGATACTTTTAGAGAAATCATCAAAAAGTGAAAATCTGAACATACACAGTTTGATGAAGGAAAACAATTTCAGCAGAGAAAGTTAAAGATTCACTGGTAAAAGGAAAACATTGAAAACTGTTCAACCTACTCAGACAAAAAGTCATATCTAGAGGAAAGTTTTAAAGAACACAAAGATTGGAAGGAAAACACAAAATGACTTAATGTTTTAACAACGCTAATTGAGGGTTACAATAACACTTGTCACATCTCAGTAGACATGACTCCAGATTAAGCAAGCAAGTGAGAGAGCATATTTAAAGCACAAATGAATCTAGTTGGTTACCTGACAAAATATAGGTTTTGAAACGCCTAAATATAAAATTGGTGAAACAGTCCGAATTTCAAAATGCAAAACAATCTTTGTGAAGGACTACCTTTCAAATGTTAGCGAGAAAATATTGTCAACTCATGCTAGTAATTTTAGGTGATCCAGTCATTTAGATTTACAAACAAGAGTTATCTCTATCTTACAAAGTGTGTATATATATATATATATATATATATATATATATATATATATATATATATATATATATATATATATATATATATATATATGAAAAGAATCTTAAGACCAAAAGAATGAACGGTACAAACAAATATGTGATTGTGAAATGGACAGGATATAATGAATGGTTTAACAGTTGGGAACCAGTTGGAACAAAACCCCAGCTAATTAGGTCATAATTGAGTTGAAATATAAATGGTATGCACATTTCTGTTAATTAGAAATCCAGAGGGAATCATGAAAGTACATCCCAAAACGTCACAGGTGAAGTACAAAATGATGCAAATAAAAAAACACAAATAAATTGTACAATCAATATTTGAGACACACTCAGATGTAAAATCTTACAAATGTAATTGAGGAATAACTGTTAGAAGAAATGAAAAACGGAAATACAAAATACCAGAGAGGTACAAGTTGCGCAAAATCAACTAAATTAAAATTGTATTACTGTGGAGGAATGAAAATATTAGAGAAATTAACACAGAATTGCACATGAATGCGAGAAAACAGTAAATGTGGACTCAATGTATTTCCATAAGCAAATCCAGTTTGACATTAAGTTTATTAAAATCTTCATAATGAATAAGGTGGCTAATGGTATATATTTTAGATGATATTTCAAAACTTGAGAAAACGGGTGACTTAGTCGATAGCAGATTTCAGAAGGTAACAAGCTAGCACAATCATCTCAGTGACGAAATAAGCAATATTCATTGATTTGAATTTTTGTTATACTATTTTATTTCTTTTCTCCAATGCATCTTAGCACGTTTTGATTTGTCTATACATCATATATATAGTGTTTGACCAGTGAAAACATTTTCACTGTTGTTCCCACCTTTTGTAAGATTTGGACATCTACGGTAAATGTATATTGATGGTATAATTTACATTTTCAAAGTCACATCTCATGTTAAGTTTTGCCTCAATACTTGCAAAATTGCATTTCTTGCTTTGTAAATAAATTTAAAATTTTCATCGCCATGGTATTTTGTTTTATGTACTCTTTGTTGTGTTCATTTATGTGTTGCTTGTTTTCTTCTCTCCGTTTTTCTTTTTTTCTTTTTTTCTTTTATTTTACAGTTAACAACAGTTTTATTAACAAAATAAATTAATTTGTATTTACATTCTCCGTGCATAAGATATATCTTGAAATCCCTTTTTTACTTAAAGCAATTAAATTTAAAATTAGTTTTTACGATCCAGTATATCATTGAAATGTGACTTGCAATAAATCTTTGCTCAGATTTTAGATTTATAATCAGTTCACTTTCCAAATTTCCTTACAACTAAATGGAAGGTGAACAGCAAAATTGACAATGATAGCAAAGTTAGCAAATAACCTGAAAAGGTTACTTTACAAAAGCCAAAACACACTTGTAGAGTTTAAGCTGGTAGACAACTTGAAAAACGTTCATAAGAATAAAAAAAAAGTCAAAGCTGAACAATTGAAGAAAGAAAAATAATACTATTAAATATCACAGATTGCACTTTCGGTGCACGATACACTACATGACAAAAATAATACAAGTTCAAACAGGGAACGCTGATATGTGGTGATGTAGCTTTTTCTGTATATTTTTCAATTGGTCTGAAAGCAAAGTGTTTCTGTTTTTTGAAGCTGATGGAACGGCAAAACTTGTACTAAATACGCATCTAAACAACAACAGGAAAGCCTATTCAAAATTCAACATACAACTACGAAGCCTCGACTTTGTCCAACCCAATTTCAGATATGCTTTAATTTTTTTTCAGATAATATATAGCATAGCTTTTACTAGTGACAAATGTCGAGTGAAAAATAGATTTTATTAACTTGGTTTAGAAGGCAGCACTTAAATCTGCTCTCACAAGTCGCGTTCAGCAAGCTTTTAAAACAAGTGCTTAAGATGTAAATTGGACCACCATCAAATATGAATATTGGAGAAATTGCAACCCGAATTATTCAATTTTCACGTAATTCACAATTTAGTACCTAATAGCACGCGGACGTTTGACTCACAAAATTTGGTTTACACTGTAGAGACAAAAGGAAAATTAAACTTATATTAATAAATATCTTAACTTTTGTTACTAATAAATAGCATAGCCGTTACCTGCAGACAAATCTACTGAGAAAAAAAACAGTGTCAAAACAAGTTGCCATGCAACATTAAACTCTGCCCTTACTTATGCCTACAACAAGCTGTCGAGAAAAAGCTACTGAGGTTTACAATGGGTCCACGGTCAAGTATGGATATTGAATAAATTGTAAAGATAATTATTCCAGTTTCATTTAGTCAGTTCCCAATTGCCAGCCTAATAGCTCATGGATTTTTACCTGACAAAATTCTGTTTTAATTAAAGGACAGCTTTTAACTACAGGCAAATGAATACTTTGGGACCGAGGACTGTACCTTTTTTGATACAATTGCTCTGAAGGATTTCATTTCTGTTTAGAAAAGCAAATCAAAGAAATTTTAATAAATACAACAGTACAACCTAAAACGGCGAAACCTGCAGAATGTCAAAGACATACTTGAAGCACATCTCTGGAACAACATGTCTTTTATATCCTGTACTGCAAATAGATAGTGAAACAAGGACTTTATCTGATAAATATATTAGCTTTAGACTGCAAACAATTAACGACGTTGTCAATTATTTAGTTAAATAGATCGAAAGCAATAGAGGTGCTAGAAAGAAACCCAAGATATACAATTTTATACTGGATAGAAGTTGCAATGGAAACAGTTTTAGGTTCTATGGAAATAATTGCAGGTAGATTATGTTTTTCAGACAGATGTCGTTATTCCTTTGGCTTTTAGTGAGTTTGCTGCAACATGAAAAGCATTTGCTGCCAAAAAGTTGATCTACAACAAAAGCTTTAAAACATAATAAAATAGTAACATCTGACATTACTAAGTTGAAAAATACGGACGACATGATAAGTAAAGCAGTGAGTGACAATACAATTAAACTGAGAATTTTCATCACCAACGAATACAACAGTAGAAGAAAAAACACGCAGTCCGAAAGAAAGTAAACGGTATAGAAAGACAAATTTATAGAGCCACTGATAAAAACCTGTTTTACTTTTTTTTTTGAGAAAGTGAAGAAATTGAAAAGAAATTCGGGAAGCGTTCAAACAGACCTACTTTAACTCTTGGCTGTTTAATATTTCCTGTACAAATGGAGAGCTATGTTAGAATCGACGGTCCTCCTCAGAAACAACTTCGTGAATTCCATTGATACCAGAAATGGTAAACTATCCATTTCATTGCATAGGATATGCATTGTCGGTTACCATAGTATTTCTGAAGAAATAAAAAAAAAACAATAAACATGAATGACAGGAATGAAACAGTAACTATTTTAAAATCTGATGGTATTCACAGACTCGACATGTGCATTAAAATAACTCAAAAAAGAGCGAATGGCTGTAAATGGTGAAACGAAGGAAGTATAGATAGATGTTGAATATTTAAAATACAATTCAAAAGTTCACTTCACTCCGAGTAATTAATACACGGTGTAAATAACCAACTATAACTCAGAATTGTTAGGATTCAATAGCCAGAGATCACTAGAGAAATCTGTTGAATCTAATACAGTTATATATTTTTCTCGATCAGATCAATAACACCAAAAATAACCATATTGGCTCTTGTTCGTGTCTGCTAGATTCTCTACCTTTTAAAAATGTTTTTTTTTTGCGGCGACTTCGTTTCATACAATATTAATGGTAAATACAAGCAATCACAAAGAGTGCCATTAACAGATTAAACGTCAGCATAGAATATGATCGTCGGATAGTTATAGACTTTCATGCCATGCATGCAGCATATGTTTCTCGTGAACGGGAAATAGTATGGAGCACTATATGGCACGATATCTTTAAGAGGTAATAGTGACTTGGGTTTTCCTTTAAACATTCAAGACGAACAAAGTCAGATTGCAAAATCAGGACAAGGTACATCATAACACGATTAAAGTAACAGTTTCCTGAACCTCAATAATAACCGTATCACAAATGTACGTGAGTCTATTAAATTAACTGAATCAGCTATTAGTCGGTTTGTGCAAAGACATATTGATACTCATATATATATATATACATATATATAAACTTTAGATGATAATAATTTGAAATATATCAAAACATGGAGAGGACAAATTGACAATATAATAACAGTTTTTTGATCAGAACGGAACGGAAAGAGCGAATAAAATCTCAGATCTACAAATCCAGATCGATGAGAATAGAAAAAGGATTTTAGATGATAAACACTTGATTAAATAACCATTTAATAAATAGTCTAATGGTGTACACTGACATAAAGACCAGGTGAGACCCATAATATTTAACAATATTTATGGCAAATCTAACAGAGGATAAACACTGAGACAGAGGCTTTGGACAGTGACATGGAGGAGATAAAGAAATCATTAGAAGACGATGACACTTTATAACCACAGTTAGAACAGTTACATACAGATTTTAATAATGAAATCAAACAAAATGATGAATAAATAACAAAATCAAATTAATGATTTCAGCACAAAAATTTCTGCTTTGAATATAACAACACCAAATACCCTGCAAAGACTTCACAACAAAAATAATAAATAAATTAAAATGATTTAACATAAATAACCATAAAGAGAAAGTAAAACAAATACAAATTAAATGTGTGAAAGAGAGGTAAGAGCTTTGAAGACAACTTACGATTTATATATTACAGATTTGAGTTATAAGATCAAAATGATAAAGATGTTATATTTACTAAATTGTACAACAAATTTTGTGCTGAGGTTAAACAATCAAAAACAGATACGAAATATTATCTTGACCAATCGAGAAGTGGTTAATAGTTCGGTGCGGTACAAGCTAGTAGTGATGAAATGCATACACAGAGGAAAAGAACGAGACAAGATTTATATTATCTTCAAACAAACGTTTAAACAGAGACATGTGCATTGAAAACTGAAATAGAAAAAAAGATTCCTGCATTAAGTGGTAGAATTGATACAGTTAAAATCCGAAATAAATAAAAACATGGATATATGAATTCAATACGAAAAATGGGCATAAAGAGTCTTGCATTAGGTGGTAGATTGGATGAATAAATATGTAAATCGATAATAACAAAAAAGATTCTTAATAAGAAAATGAAAATAATGTCTGGATTATATATATATATATATATATATATATATATATATATATATATATATATATATTTCTACAGTTAAACCTGTCATAACGGTCACCTTTACTCAGCGGTCACCTGTTCACAACGGTCATTATAATTTCCCCCTGGAAAATATCCTATATAAATATCCTGTATATAATGGTCATCTGTCTTCCGGGGTCAGCGGCCAGGTGTTTCCTAACCAATCAATGGTTTCTTCCTGTTATAAGGGGTCACTGGCGTGTATCTACAGCAGTGACCGCTCAGTCTTTTGCTTCATGAGGAATGCATTGTTTAGATAAAGGAATATCATGTGAATCGGTGTTAAAACATTTCTTATCTCGCTTGTACTCACTGCACTCCAGTCACGTTGATAGTGTAACTCAAAAGTGTCAATATGTCAAATTCGAAAGCGAGGCAGTTTTTGACATTATGTTAGAGGGTCGAAGCAATTCGTTCGCTGGATGGTGGGAAAAGTAGTTGTGTTATCGCAAGTGAAATGAAGTCACCTTTTGTGCCAGTGTGACGGGTATAGTTAGATATCTTCATCTCTTTGCCTATGAATTAAAGCTATCTCTGAAGAAAAAAGTTAGTTTTTGAGAAGAGATATGGGTTACATCCCTTTTCATTAGGGTCAGGGGTCATTTAATATTTAAAACTTGTCTGTTAAGGCAGGGGAAGTTTCGGTTCACGGGTCATAAAGAATAACCATTTACGGTTTCTTCTGATTTCCTATTCATCACAGGCTTCTCACATAAGCCGACTGTCTTGTGATCTTGACGAGTTGAGCAACTGGCTAATCCAAATATTACTTTTAAAGCGTGAACAAACTAAGATTGGTGTATATTTTAAGTCAGTGATGATTTCTTTTATAGGATGGATTAAAGTGAGCAGGATACAGTAATCTTGTGTTTAACATAAATTTGGGAGAGAACAACATTTACGCCTAATTTATGATTTTGTTGTACTCATGGTGTACTATAATCGAGCAGGGTCTAGTTTGTAACTTTAATACAGATTTTCATAAATTCCTAAAAAAAATGTCATATGGCATCAAAGAATCTTCTTTATGTAATAATCATGAAGAGCACCTAATATTTAAAGGTTCAAATGTTCCACGACATCCTGATGATTGGTAATCGTCATTTAAAATAATGTGAATCGTTATGTTATGAGTAAAACTTGTATATTATTGTTACAGAGATTTCATTAAGCCTTCCAAAGTTACAAATGTATTCCTACTGTTAAAAGCACGATATTTGTAAACTGTTTCAGTGTTTCTTTCATCCACTCAAATTTGTAGCCAGATGTTCAATTCACTGTTCCATGAATTTGAAACTATCCGCAAACTTGATTGTCTTTTTAACTGTTATTTCTTTCCGTTCTTTCATTAACCTATGAAATATGGAATTGGTCAATTATATATATTTATCGTCGTTGTTAGGTATAATTTTCATCTGAAACATTTTAACCGATGTATTGATGAATAAATGAACGTCATAATCAGGCAAGTTATGAATAAACAATGCTATGCATTTTGGATATTTATTATTCACATTGTATTCGTTATGTGCTGGACCTCTATATTTGCATCTTACGTAATTGCTCGTTTTACATATTTTTTTAGTTTTATTTTTTTTGTATATTAATGTTTTATTCTTTATTTATTTTATTGTTTCATTGTATCGTCTATGTACATATCTACCGCAAACATCATGTAGATTCTGTATAGTACTTACCTTTTGTCGTTTGTGTTTTGTTCTGGTTTTGTTTATATAATCATCTTTTGTGGCTTTGTGCCATGAAAAAAGAATCGGTAGATTCTGAAAGCGCTTTGGCGGGTTTCACACCAGTTTTGCACTGTTGTTTTTCAGTTTTTCTTTCATTCATATATATATATATATATATATATATATATATATATATATATATATATATATATATATATATATATATTGCGGATTAATTTGAGGTAAATAAATAGCCCTCATGGAATGTGCTTGGCTGTTTTTTTTATCGAAGAACCTGATAATTCTGCTTAGTTTACTATTAACGCTTGCCTTCTGTGCAACTCTCCAGTTGTGTGTCGATATGTCTTTTAGCTGGTAAGATGATACTCTCAAAGTCGCAATAAAAAGCATGCGAAACTTTTAATTGACAGTTGATTGTTTCTAAATGTATAATTGGCAGTTGATAGTTTCATAATTTTGTAACTAAGCTTTTTTAGGCATTATATCTACTGAGTTATATACATTGCAATGTAATCTTTTGAATCATGATAATTTGTATGGTTCATTGAAACAAATCAAGAATTGTTAACAGAAGCATTTGCTTTTTCATGTTTGTTTATCTGTGATGGCACCAATTTGTTTAAAAATCTTTTGTTCCAAAGTAATGGTATCTTTCATATTTTATAGTTGTTATTATCAGCACATTGAAATATAATTTAACTGTCTACATGTCTGTTTATTTCGGTTTTTGTAACCGGTTTGATGTCAAATTCGTCTCAATTTCAAATATCCGCTTCCTCCAACTTCCAATACTTTATATGCAATTTATATAAATTTACGGATGTATAGAACTCATTATCATATTTTCCAATCTTCTTTATTTTTTCGAGACATGTATCAAACCAATGACTGTATTTATCTAAATTGCATTTTGATGGTCTATCTAAATCATCCCTTGGTGTGCTTCACACAAATTACACAGCATAAAAGAAACATATATAGTCTTTAGTTTCTATGTTTATCGAAGTCTTCTTTATGTTTTTCACGCATTTAGATCTATGTATGAAATTCCTTTGCGTGGCTGATACCTATCTATGTGAAATGTTAAGTATTCAATACAATCAAACATCTAACTTGTACTTTCGCTTATTTCCTGTAAAATTTGGTATGTAAAATATGAAATGATATCATTAATTTCGAGTCGGTTCGTTATGGTAATAGGTCTGGTTATGTTGTAAAATGTATGTGCTCCACTTGTTCCCCTTCTTAGGTGGGTCTCTTCATAAGTTTGATCGTTAAGTCTAATTGAGGTTTTACAAATCCGAAGTGTCAAAATTTTTCATGGTGATCTTCTTATAGTTCAATGTCACTTTAAAATTCATAGAAATTAGTATTGTTCCATAAAATAAATATTTAAATGTTTAATTTATATTGAAGTAGTTATTTTCTATATGGAACACGTATGAAAGGGGGTTGTTGTTTTTCCTATTTGTTTTGGTATTTGCATGTCAAGTACTGAATCGTGATTGTTCCCGCCGTAAGATATATATTCATTTATATTTCTTTTAAATTAATCTCTGAATTGTCTTTATATGATTCGTTTTTTAAATTCTGTCCATACATGCGTTTTTAAATTCTTTTCTATTTGGAAGTCGCATGAAATGGGGTTGTATTTTTGTTCCCTATTTGCTTTGACCTTGGCATATCAAGTAATGAATAGTTCATTTTGATTTATTTCACTAGAAAACGTGCAATACATTGAACTACTATGTTTTTATAGATATGAACAATCTATCTTTAACCACTGTAGCATTTAATAATTTATCCTTTAAACTTTGGCATAAATTTTGACAAAGGCCCACAGTGAATGGGTACTAGGCATTGCTGATCATTTACCTTCTGCAGCAATCCAATGAAACAACTCTCCTCCACGTCCGTGCTGCTTTTATGATTACAGGCACGAAGCAACTCGCACTCAGTTACTAGTGTCGCTATCTCGACGGGGGAGTCAGTAGGTATTTCAACCCTCTGTGACCATTGAGACCATGACGACAACGGGAATTGGGTTTTACCCTCTAACAATTAGTATTTTCGGAGATTTCCTATTAAATATATTAATGGATGGCTACTCCCATTAATACACTCAGTGGTGCTTAATGGCTAAATACACATATCCTCGATTTATGTGTGAACCATTACCTGTTCTGCAAATTAGGTTGACGGTGTAATTAAATTTGCATATATTGTACTTCAGCTCTAATTAGCTGTAATTAAGGGAACTAATACGTAATAATCAACACACAACATATATGGGTTTTTTCGGACACATTTATATTACGACACCTGTCTATTTTGGAAACATGTCTGTTGTGGAAACATGTCCATTGTGGACATATTATGTTACTAATAAATAGGAGCGAAACGATTAATCGATATATCGATGTATCGATACTTTTTCTATATCGATATCCATATCGATACAAGAGGGGAAGAATCGTTACAAAACGATACTTACTCTATGCAAGTTATTTTAATCTTCAGCAGTCCTGAATAATTATTAGTCATTTGCCTTTTCATTCTTTAAATTGAGAATTCATCTGAGTACATGTACTCATTTCTGTCAGTAAAAAACAAAAGCAATCGACAACACCCACTTGCCTTCTACAAATTAACACAAGGTGACTAACTCACGTGGTTCGAAATCTGCCCCCTTCTCTCTCCCCAATTTCGTGCTAATTAGTTTATCTCGTCTGCATCTTCAGCCACTGATAACATATATCAAAGGAAAGAAGACATTGCAGATTTCTTCCCTATGTGTGATTTAAGTACTTTACTGATCATTTAATAACCACTTTTACGCGAAAGTTATCTGTTGCATCGCATCTTGTCTACTTGGATTGAATTGAAGGCTACACATCCGGTGTGTCACACAGTGTTACATGCAATTCTGATTAGTGGTTATTGTTTGTTCAAGTCCAGGGTAAAACAATAACCACCAATCATAACTAACTGTAGCGTGTTCACTGCGTGACATACCGGAAATATTGGCACCCAAACTATATCCGAATAGATAGAAAGCAACATAGAAACTTCACACAAAATGATATGTGTAAAGTACTTAAATCGTACGTGGGGAATAAGTCTGGAATATCTCCTTTTACGTTGATATATGTAATCAGCGACCGAACCTGCCGATGGGATAAAAAAAAGTAGCACAGAATCGGCAAGGGGACAGATTCCAAACCGCACGAGTTATAGCTACCTCGTTAATTTGTAGAAAGGAAGTGGATGTTGTCAATAATTTCCTTTTTCACTGACATAAACTAATGTCTGTGGCCGCGGCAGTTGATTAGCATCTGCAGGAAGTACAGTGTGAAGGATTTGGCTATTAGTCATCTCCGCTCCCACACTCGGATTTGTTCTAGATAAGAATTTTCTTGCACAAGGAAATTGCACTGTTTCGTCTGTTTTGAAGACAACACCGTAATCTCTTCAAAATTTAAGTGAAGACATGATACTGGTAATAAGATGTTTTAAAAACATATATTCATTGTAAAACAAAGGGCGTGGTGACCAGGATTAGTCATGCTTATGATCGAATGAAGCAGCCTGAAATGGCCTAAAAGGGTGAATAAAAATCACTAACAGCTAGTCTGTTTAGAAGTATTTTTTAAAAATCTTGTCAAGGATGAGAATGGCATATGAACAGACGATAAATCTATGTTTGTTTGTAATCTGCATATTGGAAATAAACCCAATATATCAACACCCTGCCATTGACAGACATTCTAAAGATGAAAAGACCATCAAGTTGATATGCGTATCGATAATGTATCGTATCGTAGGTTGTGTATCGAGAATCGTATCGATGCGTGCCAGAGGTGTATCGTTTCACCCCTACTAATAAATGAATAACTTTGACACGTGTCTATTGTGAACACCGGCATATCGTCGACACTGCTCTAAAACCGTTGAATTCAATAGAATGGAGCTCCATGCCATTATTTCATATGTGCACGAAAATTTCCAATTAGTATTCGCTAATTGTCTTCATGATCTGATTGGTCTATTTTTAGTTTTTGAAATAATATCACTGAGTCTACCTGGACAGTTAAATTATTAAATTTTGAATTTTAATGTTCGCGTTTCGTTACACGAGATGTTGATTCCTACAAATATGAATGATTTAGTGATTGTTCATTTTTATTTTCAAATCACTTGCAGATCTTGCTGGTCTGGTATGTTTTTAGTATTGATTTTTAATGTTCTCGTATCCGGAATGTAAAACACAACAAAATATGAGTGGCCCAACATCTTGTATATGTTTACTACTTACATAGGTGGAACACAAAACTTTATGACGACGCTAACATCACCGCCAATTGAAACCAATAGTGACTTCTTGCAGGTGATGGATAATTGAATAGTAACAATAAGAGAAATTATACTTTCAAAGGTATTAATATTATTTCATGATTTTCATCTTTGTTCTCAAATTATAGGGAAAAAAAAACAATACATCTCATGAAGGATAAAGCATGTTTCAACATTTTCCCTCTTTTATTTATTATTATTACATCTTTATTTCATCAGATTCCTTTATTCCATTTTATCTCGGTTCTTATATATTGTGGAACAAAAATTAACTGTGTTGACATATTTGAGACCTGTAAGAAATAGGAATATATTTGCGATTGATGACGTAAATCGATACGGGAAAGACTTATTGAATCAATGAACACTTCCAGAATTTCTAACAGTATTATAGATATTTCACCAGGGGAATAATAAAGTAGGATTTCCTTTCATATTAAGTTTAATTGTGGGTTTGTATAATTTGTTTGGAAAGATAATACATGCTTATCATACTTGCTCTTACGTCCTGTTCTTAGGTGGAGACGTACAATACTCCAGCATGTTTACTTCATCATCCATCCTTGAGTGAGTAACCCTTCTCAACACTCCAATATGTTGATACATCATCAACCTTAAGTAACCCTTCTCAACTCTCCAGCATGTACACTACAAAATTCTACAATATGTAAACAAGTGTTTGTTTTACAAAAATCTGAAAGGAAGTTAAAAATTGAAATAAAGCTATCTTTGTAAAACAAATATTTATAAGAAATTGAAAAGGAGGAAATATACATCATACATGTATGACAAATGAAGTGTATACAGCCCCCTTCTGCCTCGAAAAGTTAAATCTTATTTCTACTTATATTTAATGTCGTGCTTTTTACGGTCCTTTTCTAATTTTCTCAAAAGTAATGAAAATAATCAAATTTAATGCATTAAAATGCAGAAAATTTTGTATATTCTTAACATTATTTCAACTACTTATATATTTTTCATATACTTTTGCTAGCTGTATATGGGAACCTACAAGCAGTTATGGCCGGTCACAGTACTGCCCAACCTCAAGTACGAAAGAAAGTTTTGTGTCATAAAAAGGCTGGTGACACATTTATTCATTTCTGAAGTTTAGATGAATCACCGAAACGTTGTAGCTATAAAGGAAGTTTCATATAGCTAAGATGATGTTTATCGAAATGAAATTAAGCCATTGTCGGCTGTTTATGATGTGCAACAACTTCTTCAAGGACATATTCCTTGACCTATAATGATATATCAATTACATACATAATGATACACACATTAAATATATTGTCTAATGATACATACATTTAATGCATAATCACACATACAAATTTTACATACTCTATATACTAATGCATACATAATCATACATACATACGATTTAACCATAGATACCTACGCACGTACATACGTCTATATGTATCAAAATTTTGTGTGTGTGTGTGTGTGTAGGACATATTGAACATTTTTAGAGGATTTAAGCAGTAAATGATTAATCTTTTGTAACTTAATCATGTTCTCCATGACCAAAGAGTTTAACTTGATGTTTGCACATATTTCATTGCGTAATTGTCTTTTTGTAAGAAAAGAATAATACATTAACATAAGTTGATTGTGTGATTTTTTTACGAAATATTAATATATCCTGTTTTGAATCAATTTTTCATCCTCACGGGTTTTAGTGCCGACTGGAATATGAAATAAAACTATCCAGGGCCGGCCCTAGGGGTGGGTGACATGTGCCACCACACATGGCGCCGCGATCGGGAGAGCCGAATGCAAAGTTTGCAGAGGAGGGGGGCATTTTTTTGGAGGGGGCGCCATTTTTTTTAAGGGGCGCTATTTGGGGGGGGGGGGGAGGCGTGAAACGCCTAATGCACAGTTTGCACAGGGCGCCATTTCTCCTAGGGCCGGCCCTGAAGCTATCAAACTATCAAAATTATATAACTGTTTATCTATGTATCATCACGTATACTCACAAACACATTGGCCCGCACACACGGTCACACGAATTGGATAATTTTAATTTTCAAATGAAAAACTATTTCTCCCGCGTTTGTGTTTTGCGCTAATATATAAAGCAACTAAATTCATCAGTCTTGAATTATGCCCATGTTCCCTTGTATAGGAACACGATTCAGAATAGAATACATGTGGTGTATTTTTGTGTAATGAATCATATTTATCAGAAATGCCGATGAGTGGTATTTAACATTAGTTCACTTCTACTCCGTGAATTACAGTGCAGACACTAATGTGACTTTCAAGGCAAAGAATTTTCAAAACTTGCGAGGTAAAGTAAAACAACGGAGATAGTATATATATATATATATATATATATATATATATATATATATATATATATATATATATATATATATATAAGTGTGTGTGTGTGTGTGTGTGTTTCACTTGTTTTCTCCAGCTACAATTCTTGGAATAGTCACTTGAATATTTGAAAAAAGGAGCGAATGGTGGATAGTAGGTGTCCTATACTTTCGAGTGAAAGTCGCACACCTTTTAGCTACAACTGGTCTCAAAGCTCATTTGTTCATTACTCTTTGGTTTCATTTTTGTTTTTATTTATTTTTAATATATCACAAACATCAGACATGCCCGTGGTTGTAGAAGTATCCGAGCAAAACTAAAATAAAATAAGGCAGTCAGAAATATACGTTAACACAGAGATAAGAGAGATTCGTGATTTTGAAATGGCCTACCATGAAAACATGATGTTCGCCTGGTTCCGGAACAGCCGAACAACACATAATGTTTTGACATTTATCTATGCATGCCTTGATTGAATTCAAACTCATACTTTCAAGGGTATTTATGGATTTATGAAAATATATAGCAAGATTGCATATGATATTTACAACTAAATTTGGAAAGCGTTTCATAGTAAATAATTTAATTTCATAATAAATAATAATTTCATTTCATAATAAATAATAATTTCATTTCATAATAAATATGTATTATATCTTGTCATCCATGCTTTGTGTTAAGCCCTGAAGACGCGTTTTAACAGATGTGTGAGACCTCGGAACGATGGAAGAGTTTTTTTTTTTTTAAATATGATAAACATAGATGTTAAAGAGGAGGATGTAGATAACCCTTAACCCTTATACAATATTTAATATTTTTCGTTACAAATCTAATGGAATTGTCTCGGACTTACCCTTTATCCACATTTGCTAAACTTGTACGCATTTCATCCCAATTAGAGGCTTTAATTTTCGCCAAATGCTTTCCAATATTTGTGATACAATCTAGCAAAATTAGTTTTTCCTGTTCAGACTGACCCCAAAAATATACTTGTTTGAGTATGAGAATGAAAAGTAGCATACCCGTATGCTTTACCATTGTCATGCTGCACACTCATGTTCGTTAGCATTGTCATACTGCATACCCATGTGCTTTAACATTGTTATGCTGCATACCCGTGTGCTTTAACATTGTCATGCTGCATATTATATGCTTTAACATTGTCATGCTGCATACCCGTGTGGTTTAACATTGTCATGCTGCATACCCGTGTGCTCTAACATTGTCATGCTGCTTTCTCTTAATTTGTCCCATCTAACCTCTTATACACAAAAGCACAAAAATTATGTGTGTGTGCGAGTGTGTGTGAGTGTGTGAACAATGGTAATTTGACAGAATTTAACAGAAAATTACTCCTTCAGAACCCCATAAAGACCAAATATTACCAAAAGTGACACTATTGTTCTGTGTGTCACTAAATGAAGTTGTTCCTAGTTCTCTATCAACATATATCTTCTATATTTTCATGTGTTGTCGATACAACACAGGACTGAAATAAAACAGGCATAGATTCGGAAAAGGATGACCTTAGAATCCATTCTGTTAACAGATACATGATGTCAATGATACGGAATAAGTGGACAAGCTGTTTTCTAAGTTATCTGAATCCATTTAAATTAAAAGAAATATTCTTAACAAGTTGCAAAAAAACCTAAATAATCTGATTAGCTCAAGTATAGTGAACAATTTCGAACATTTTAGCCCTCGAAAGGTTTCATTATGTGCACATCTTACTCCCTGATTAATATGGCTCTTAGAACATCTTGACTTGAATCTATCTAAATTTACTGAGATGTCATGTGGCATATTGAAGTCACATTCTTTGATTACATTTATATGTTGTTCCCTAACTTACGTTTGACGATTTCTTCTAATGAACGATTCCTACGACAAGTGGAATATGTATGAGAAAGGTTATTCTCTATAGTAGATACTGACACCAGTAGTTCACCTTTGATATATTTTGTATATTGCTCTTCAGGGCAATCAATTATTGATCACGAAACATGATTTGATAGAAGCGTACAGACACTTCTGATCTATATACCTTTTGAATTCAATTTGCGATCTCAGCCATTTGTAGTATTATTACAATCAAAATAATTATACATGTTTAAACTGGTAGCACGTCTGGACGTCACAACTCAGTCATTATTGCTTTGATAGCGCGTGAGTAACTTTAATAGTTATTGATTCGCTATATGATATTGTTAATTAACGAACAAAGTCTCTCATAATAAGGCGAGTCTGCACAAAATGAAAGTTTGTGGCGACGACATTGATTTCATCTCGTGTTATTGTATTCTATGAGGTTTTTTATTTATTTATTTAATACAGAGATTTTGATATGATATAAAATTGCTATTTGAAGAATACCCAAAGTATGTTTGCGCTCAATTTTGAAACTAAAGTGCCATTTGTAAACGTTCAATAAAATGTATTGTGTTACTCCTACAAAACTGAGGAAGTTTGACGCCTAGAGAGAGTAATTTGGGAACATTCGTCCACTTAACTGTTTTACAGCTTGCATTATCGGTAGAAATGCGTTTATTTTGCGGCTGGTGGGTGGGGGTGGTAAATAAGATGCACCTGAGATATGCATTAACTTACCAAAAGGTCTAATGTAAAAAATGGTCATATGGCAGACAGTTGAAAACAATTTGATGTAACAAAGAATTGATTCACTCCGACATCTTCAATTGTTTTATAGCCATACATATTTATTGCCGCATTCCTATTTGATATTTGTCTATTTATGTGTTGAGGAATCAAACGGTTTCTCTCATTAGTATCCTACAGTAACTACAATTATTGTATAAGCATTTACTTACCAATATAGCAGTATTCTGTGTATTTTTCTTTGGCAACCACTGAAGAACGAGATCGCTTTTTTAATGGTGCTCTGATTATAGCAATTTTACCTAACATTTTAGATTAAATAAACATTATATATATATATATATATATATATATATATATATATATATATATATATATATATATATATATATATATATGTGTGTGTGTGTGTGTGTGTGTGTGTGTGTGTGTCTAATATTTTTACATGCGTTGAACGAATGTTTCATTGATTACATTTCTTTAGAAGCACAATTGACTTAATAATTTTCTAAAAATTTTCGATTGCTAAATGCAAACCAAAAATTCGTCATGGCATTTCAGTAATTTTAAATAAAACATTTTGAAAAGAACGAGAGAGAGAGAGAGAGAGAGAAGTTATGATAAAATGATGCAATTAAAGATAGATGTATTCACTTTGTGTACAATGATAACTCAGGGGGAAATCTAAAGAGTATCACTACACTAAAGGTTTCCAGACAAATTAACATTTTAATTGGGACAAGGTATTGGAGGGGAGAAGACATGAAATGAGTATTAGAAATCCATCTGAGAGATTAGGTCGATTCTTTAAAATTAATCAAGAATTGAAAAAGCACTATTTATGGAAATTCCGTTACATTGACTCAAGCAGAAAAATTTAGTATGCGACATTAATTTCTATTGGAGGAATGTGAACAAGATCTGGACTGTGTCCCTTATGTGGGAAAACAAGTGGTTACCGTATTTTACACATTTCAATGAATTGTCCCTCAAACTTGGACAACAGAAACCATATGATGGAGAATCTATTTTCATCTATGCCTTCAGAGATTTTACTTTGATTTCTGTGATCAATTAGATGATAATATAGTGATTATGCTGCTTGGGGGTTTAAACGATATTTCTGAACAATTGGAACTCGAGTCATGAATAAATTTTATAAGACTATCTACCAAGTATTTAATTATTAAGATAGAAGATCTTATATAATCGATTGATCAGAGAACTTTCACAGAATATAATGCAAGAAATATTGTTATTGAACTGCAAAGCGGGAAGTAGATTAACTATTTATGTTATGTAGTACTTTAAAACGTTATAGCGTCAGAATTTTTTTTTTTTTTTTTTTTTTTTTTTTTTTAAATTAGTGAGTTTAGAGCTTAGTATAAATATTCCTGATGACTATTTCATGATTCAACAGCAAACATTATCTCAGTTGATAGAAGCTGAAAGCAAGTAACTAATAAATACTTGCAAAATACATATACTTCAAGCGTGATACTTAAAAACATGTAATTCCTAATGTTGGTATGCATTTATTTGCTAAAGCTTGATTTATAATTAATTCATGGGTTTCATAAGGTTTGAATTATCTATTTTCTTGCATTTCTTTAAATTATCTTCAAATCTTCAGAAAATGGAAAATCCAGTGCATAAGTTAAAAGTCAGATACACTAAGACTACTTTACTTACGCTATGCGCTAACTTGGTTACAACATATTACAAAATCAGCAATGGTCATGTTGCATTTTCTGGAAATAGTTGCATCTGAATAACAAGACTCAACGTGTTAGTGAGAGTGACCTTTCTGAGAATGGCTGAATGATGCCCGTTTACTTTGTCATTCTACCCATGACATTACATATTTAATTTTCTGTTTAGGCCTTAATGCTGTTTTCTATTGAACGTTATATACTGTTTAACACATTACATATTTAATTTTCCGTTTAGGCCTTAATGCTGTTTTCTATTGAACATTATTCACTGTTTAACTCATGACATATTTAATTTTCCGTTTAGGCCTTAATGCTGTTTTCTATTGAACGTTATATACTGTTTAACACATTACATATTTAATTTTCCGTTTAGGCCTTAATGCTGTTTTTATTGAACATTATTCTCTGATTAATTCATTAAATATTTAATTTTCTGTTTAGGCCTTAACGAACATTATTCACTGATTGACGCATCCCCAAGAAAAAAAACATTAGAGAACAAATATGACTGATTTTCTTAGGAAGTACAATAGGAGACAATAACAGTTTATCGGTTCAGTTAGTGTAGTGATACCTAGAAGTTGTCTTAATGGACAGTGGTTTCTATATACAGATGAATTGTTGTTTTTTATTCAGAATTCGGACGTAAGAACATTTTTATTACATAGGTTGTTTTTATATGCAGGTATTTGCTGCAGCAGATTTGAGTGTCGGTAGATAGATAAATACATATACAGAAAGTATGTATGTATGTATGTATGTATGTATGTATGTATGTATGTATGTATGTATGTATGTATGTATGTATGTATGTATGTATGTATGTAGGGTTTAACGGCACATTAGCACAATCAGCGCTATACAATGCAGAGCAAAAGTCAGGTAGCGAAAATTGTAGAGACAAAAACCTCGCCAAATTTATCTAAGAAGACAGACTCCTCCAACCAACGAGACAAAATTATCCAAGAAGACAAACTCCTCCAAGGACGAGAAAAAAAAAATTACCCAAAAAGATAAATTCCTTCCACCAACGAGACAAAGTTATCCAAGAAGATAAACTCATCCAACCAACGAGACAAAAGATGAAAGGTAAAGATATTGCAAAACCTCACAAAGGCATTCAAAACAAAGATAAAGGCAATATATATATATATATATATATATATATATATATATATATATATATATTATATATATATATATATATATATATATATATATATATATATATATATATATATATATATATATATACGTATAAAGCGCACTCATTTAAAATGTCAATGAACTTCACAGGTGGAACATTACCACGTGACGCATCCAAAGGTAAACATATTGCATCCATTAGACCGCTCTTATTGTACGGCATTGAGGAGGGAGAATCTGACCTATTCTGCATCCTCGTGTTCTCATTGAGGAGGGAGAATCTGACCTGTTCTGCATCTTCGTTTTCTCATCGATGGTATAGACAAAAGGACAGATACATAGATTGGACAGATAGAGGGAACGATAGTGATTGGATGAATGCGGGTGTGTCGGCACGGTAGATAATAGATTTTAGAAAAACATTTCACTAAAGACATGATATAAGTTTGAATTGAACACAAGATGAAATACATTGACTGACAGACATACAGATGGCCATAGAGACACTAAGACAAGATGCAGCACATTGACTGACATACATACAGATGGACATAGAAACATTAAGACAAGATGCAATGCATTGACTGGCAGGCATACAGATGGACATAGAGACACTAAGACAAGATGCAATACATTGACTGACAGACATACAGATGGACATAGAGACACTAAGACAAGATGCAATACATTGATTGACAGACATACAGATGGACATAGAGACACTAAGACAAGATGCATCACACTGACTGACAGACATACAGATGGATATAGAGACACTAATACCAGATGCATTATATTGACTGACAGACATACAGATGGACATAGAGACACTAAGACAAGATGCAGCTCATTGACTGACAGACATACACATGGACATAGAAATACGAAGACTAGTTGCATTACATTGACTGACAGACATGCAGATGGACATAGAGACACTAAGACAAGATGCAATACATTGACTGACAGACATACAGATGGACACAGAGACACTAAGACAAATATACTGACAGAAAAACTATAAGATTCTCACCTATTAAATTCGCAACCTTTTATCTTCTTTCCCAGCAAAAGATTGGTGGTTATGATATGAAATATTTTCTGTTTAAACCATCGAAAAAGTGACTAAAAATTTTTGTTCACGCCACTGTTTCGTTTTAACCCACAACATGCTATAATTCCGTAATACACATTAAACATTATAAATGGAGAATTTAAAAATAGATGTCTCCAAAATTCACAATTGTCAGTAACGATGTTATAGCGACATTAAACATTCATGTCTTATCACTATCTAGTTACATCCATTAAAACATTTATATTAATTAAGACAACAATTCCCTCTATGCTTTTAAATTGCTGAGGAAAGCACGCTTTTGTGTCAAAAATGTCTTGCCATCAGTATGACTGGCGCATTTTGACTCGATAAATGACATCATTTTGACTCGATAAATGACAGCATTTAACTCGATAAATGACAGCATTTTGACTCGATAAATGACATCATTTTGATTCGATAAATGACAGCCCTTAGATTTTTCCTTTTCTTAAATCATAGATATTGCTATTTAATTTAGCAGATCGTAAGAAGCGGTTTTTGTCGTTTCCAAACCCGAAAAGCAGTTGAATCGACTTTAATTAGTTACAATTATGAATTGGTAAAAATTATCGTGGTTTTGCTTAATACAATGCTAAACTACTTCCCAGCCTCGTTATAAAATAGACATAACACAATGCATGGGAGTCAATGACTTCAAATTATCCACCTTTTAATCATATGCTGGGTATGTTCATCTTTGTATTGTCAGCGATCAGCTATATTCTTTAAAATGTAAAAACCACAAAAAGTGATATATTGTAGATGGTTTGAATATCACGAATTTTTTTTTAACTACAAGACATTTACATGAATATAAAGTGACAGAAAAATAATTCTAAGAGTTAAGATGTTGAACTGATAATCGACTTGAACTGTCCAACATATCTCAGAACGTTTATTTTTAACGTCAAAAATGGGATTGAAATGTAATTTCATGAGAAAAAGACAGAACTTCTGTACCCGAAAAAGTGCTTCCGATGCCTGTTGTGTTTTATTGACTCTTAAACTAAAAAAATCAAATTATGATAAATATAACTGAAGAGATCAATACACCTCCCTGTTTTACTTATATATCGTTTCTGCCGAGGCGGTCTTCTCTGCACATAGTTTGGACAGTAGAATATTTACCATATATACACTGTATATGCTGCAATATAATTGTAATCCAGTTTTACAATCAAAATTGATCGGCATACTACAATCAAAAATGATCGGCATACTCATCAAAAATGATCAGCATACTACAATCAAAATGATCGGCATACTACAATCAAAAAGTGCATGGTGGCAAATGTCGATTGAACTGTAAACAAGCAATAAAAGTCAGAACATGATGATTTGAGAATATTAACATTAACAGCTGCTATTGAAATTGCCACATTTGTACAGTTTAAGAGATATTTCCACTCATTTGATATCTCAAAAGTACTGTATACTCGCGTATAAACCAAATCCAAATGCAAACAACATAGATCGTGATCTGCTGTCGCATAATGCGCCGACTGATCAGGGTCTATGTTGTTTGTTCTATTGATTAGTCCCTACAAAATGCATAGACTCAGATCTGCCGGCGCATTATGAGACGTCAAATCTGTGTCTATGCAGTTTGCAGTTGGTATCGACGTATACACGAGTAGGGACGGTAATCATATTATTTTTCTGCTGAAATGATACCCACTAGTGTTGCGCAGCTGTCAGCTTTCATGAAAATTGTTACAAAAGAAGAGATACTAAAGTCTCTCAAATCAACAGCATAGCAATTTCCTATGATTTGCATCAAATAATAATCATCAATCAAGACTCTCCAATCAAAGAGTTATTCATGTAGACAATGACAGATATTCGCCATTTCTCAATTATCGAACACTAAGAATTTATTGCTGTTTCTCTGATATTTTGACTATCATAGGATTAATTCTTTACTAGTCAACGAGCTCCATTACATGTAATCCACATTCAAGATGCATTTTTGTCAGGAATTGAGAAAAGATAAAAAAAAAAAAAATTAGGTTTTTTCATTATGTGAAGATGGTGTGTGATATTCATTTTTTTGCAATACCAACACACCTTTTTCAAAGTTTATAAAATCAAAATGAATTTGAATCTTTGCATGGTTTATATTTAGCATTAAACTCAACTCACTATTTCTGGTCCACAAAGTAATAATAACAAAGATTACTATGGGTTTTATATATTGTAGTCAAAATAGTATAACCTTAATACAGCAGATCCAAGTCGCTACTTTCAACTTGTGGATGACAAAGGAAAACTTTTAAAACAAGTGCAAATCATCTGTGAAGATTTGATCTGGATGAATTACGAAGAAATGACAGAGTTTGCACCCCACGATGCGTTTGGAAATGTTATCATTGCAGCATATGTGACAGCCAATTCCCGTTTAAAACTGTATAATGCCTTGGAACTTTTAGAAGATCGAGTCCTCTACTCTGGCGCCGACAGTTGTATGTAAATTCATCGACTTATTAGAAATAGCTGGTGTTTTTCTTTAAGAACTTAAAATGTAAAGTATTGACAGTTAAATTACAGACATAAGGGTTAGTAGTTAAAGCACAAAATATTGCAATTTTAAAAAAAAAATCTTAAATCCATATGGTTGTACCGTATTTAAAAATTAAATACCTATTAAAACCAAAATGTGCAAAGTGTCTGATGCAAAGATTAATTTGTTTTAGATATGAAATATATTGTAGGCACATGAAGTCTTGTTTCCATCACTGCCACGAATGCAGTTTGAAGACTAAGTTTAAATCATATTTCAGTTTTTAAAAAGTTGATTGGAAACATGAAAACATAGTTCTATGAACGATGTTACCAGAATAAATATTACAGTCTTACATAATCGAGTATCATATATACTCGCTTATTAGTCGAATCCAACTGAAAACAACATAGACCCTGATCTGCTGTCGCATAACGCGCCTGCGGATCAGGGTCTGTGTTGCTTGTTCTACTGATTACTGCTAACAATCAACATAGACCCAGATCGGCTGGCGCATTATGCGACGGCACATCTGGGTCTATGCAGTTTGCAGTAGAATCTACTTATACGCGAGAATAATGGTGTATCGAGTGACACCCAGTATCAACTGAATAAGTCAATTGAAACAGGAGAGTGTTGGTAACACACATATCCCCGCTCTCCTCTGTTTGGTGCCACTCCCTAAGTCTGTGTCCCTGGGGCTAGATCTCCATTGATAAGGCTGGATCAAGAAGCCAATGTTGGTCGGATATCTGAATTCCTTTTTGTCATGCCCATTACATAGGTTAGTATGGGAATTTCATTATTTTGGAAGGTATGTCCCATGGGCTTAGTCTCTGCTGGATAAAGATAGACAAGGTATAAATATCAGAATTTGAGCGATACGTGCATATGTGAGTGTAGGGCTCACAAGTCAATAGTTTCCAAATTATGACCCAAAAACTACCCCTGCAGCCCATTCGGCATAACTAACGGGTTTTATACGTGCTACCGTAATCGCTCCATTAGTCCCAACACCAGGAGAAGGATTACAAAACCTTTATGCAAATCTATAGATCACCCTCGATCACCCATAAGATTTTAAATCTTTACTGTGAACGGTCTAGGAAGCGTTATGCAACATTATTAACGTAACTGCGCACTTTGTACAATATTACATACATACAGAAGAATCCTCATCCCCTAGCTCCACCTATAAAGGTGGATTGAAAATTCTAAAATAGTTGTGCACATATATTGGCCACCACTATCATATCCTAAGGTTTCAAGTCTCTATTTTCAACAGTTTAGGTCGTATTGCGTGACATTACACAGCGTATGATATTACTGCTTACTTTGATATAATATTACATTACACAGCTTATGATATTACTGCTTACTTTGATGTAATATTACATTACACAGCTTATGATATTACTGCTTACTTTATATAATATTGCATATACTGCTTACTTGATATAATATTACATATAAGCAAATTTGTCTCTGACCCTGCTCCTTCAACGCTTCACCCTCAAGGAATAGATCAAAATTTTAAAACTGCTGTGTACATCTACATACCACCCCCAGGCCCGCTGAGAGGGGGGACGGAGGGGGGAGAAGGAGGCAATTGCCCAGCGGCCCGGCGATTTCTAACGGCCCGCCGTCAACTCTGTTATAAAAAATGAAATTAATCTTTGCAGTTTATATTAAAATGTGTTCCTTGCAAAAGTCTAAGTTATGGTAGATTACTACAGGTTTTATATGCAAAACTGTACGATGGTTTTTATATACATAAAATTAGATTAGTTTTAGGGCCCATGACTGCTCTGCCCAGGGGCCCGGAATTTCTGACTACCCCCAATATTATCCCAAAGTATAAAGTCTAACTTTAAAGGTGTAGGACGATTTGTGCGATATTACCCACACACTCATGCAATCAAGCACGGACAGGAAGTATCACATGATCAAAGCCTTTTCTTTCGAGAACGCTGGGAAAACTAGCCATAGAAATAGGTTCACACTCATTAACGAAGGAAAAATATAGAGTGAATGTTTTAAGGAGGATGTCTGAACAGCTGGAAGTAAGTCTATATAATGCATTTGTTTGCGCTACTTGTAAAGACAAGACAGAAACCAACTGTATTTGATGGTTTTATCGAGAACAATTATGACAATCTCAGCTGCCTCTGGAAGTCCATAAAAAGCCACAATGGGCTTCTAGCTGTATGGAAAATTGTAATGGCGAAGACATATTTGGCTTATTTCCACCACATTACGCCATGCTAAATGGAAACTTCGAATAATAATAACAGAACGTCTGATTAAGTATGGCGCCTGCCTAGGTTCTATATAATCCTGACTAAGCATTGTGTTAAATGTTAAAGTATTTTACCAAAGTTACTTAGACGCACATTTCAGTTCCATACAACTGCACGCTGAGTGTTCAGGTCTGAATCAAAGCGAGATGGTCTAGCAGACAGTATTTGCTAGTACTTCAGTATAACGATTAAAGGACCCGAAATTGAATTATCTATCCATCGATCTATCAAGAATGACATGAATATAATCAAACGGATTAGAGTTTTAATTCATTCCATGAAGAAATCGAACCCGGCACTGCCAGTAACGGCACCTTTTGCCTAGCCCTCATGCACCAGCGCTCAAATCCACACGGCCTTGCGCTTATCCACACACACACACACACACACACACACACACACACACACACACACACACACACACAATAAGGCGGAACAAGGTCGAAGGAAAGGAGTCAACGTGCATATGAGAACAACTCAATAGGCGAGCATTAATTAGCATTCAGTTAAATGCACAAACCCGTTGGATTTCTATTCTGAAATGCAAGGTCTATACCTGAAATTATAATTACGAATTGCGACCTATATACTAAACAGATAATTTTCCCTGACTTATTGTGTTATTTCTTTTGTTCGCAATCAGGTGTATCTTAAATGTTTTATAAAATTTGCATAACAATAATCCGAATAATTGACACCAAGGCAGTTCATTATGTAGTAAGTAGAGCAATCGAATGTCCAATATTTGTAGTTCAATATGTAGTAAGTAGTGCAATAGAATGTCCAATATTTGTAGTTCAATATTTAGTAAGTAGAGCAGTTGAATGTCCAATATTTGCAGTTTATTATGTAGTAATTAGAGCAATAGAATGTCCAATATTTGTAGTTTATTATGTAGTAAGTAGAGCAATTGAATGTCCAATATTCGGAGTTCAATATGTAGGAAGTAGAGCAATCGAATGTCCAATATTTGGAGTTCAATGTATAGTAAGTAGAGCAATTGAATGTCCAATATTTGGAGTTCAATGTGTTGTAGGTAGAGCAATCGAATGTCCCATATTTGTAGTTTATTATGTAGTAATTAGAGCAATCGACTGTCCAATATTTGTACTTCGACATATAGTAAGTAGTGTAATCGAATGTCCGATATTTGTAGTTTATTATGTAGTAAGTAGAGCAATGAAATGTCCAATATTTGTAGTTCATTATGTAGTAAGTAGAGCAATTGAATGTCCAATATTTGGAGTTCAATCTGTTGTAGGTAGAGCAATCGAATGTCCCATATTTGTAGTTTATTATGTAGTAATTAGAGCAATCGAATGTCCAATATTTGTACTTCGACATATAGTAAGTAGTGTAATCGAATGTCCGATATTTGTAGTTTATTATGTAGTAAGTAGAGCAATAAAAAGTATGTAATTTGTAGTTTATTATGTAGTAATTAGAACAATCAAATGTCCAATATTTGTACTTCAGTATATAGTAAGTAGTGTAATCGAATGTCCGATATTTGTAGTTTATTATGTAGTAAGTAGAGCAATGGAATGTCCAATATTTGTAGTTCATTATGTAGTAAGTAGAACAATTGAATGTCCAATATTTGTAGTTTATTATGTACTAATTAGAGCAATTGAATGTCCAATATTTGTACTTCAATATATAGTAAGTAGTGTAATCGAATGTCCAATATTTGTAGTTAATTATGTAGTAAGTAGAGCAATCGAATGTCCAATATGGGAAAGAAAGAAGGAAGAGGAATAAGAGAAGTAATAAAATCAATTAGCTGACTGCAAATAGTGACAATATTGTCAAAATGCGTGTAATTAAAAATTGTTATTTTTGTAAAGAACATTTCTAACATGCAAATGCACCTTGTCACTTGAAAGCGTCAACTAAAAACTGTTATCCAAAGGATGGAAAAGAATGGTCATAAGACTGTCCATTGCGGTTATTAGATTTCTTCATCTGATCTAGAAACGGATCAGGACAAATCTATTAATTGTGAAAGTTATATCAAAGTCTGTTGAGAGAGAGAGAGAGAGAGAGAGAGAGAGAGAGAGAGAGAGAGAGAGAGAGAGAGAGAGAGAGAGAGAGAGAGAAAAAAAAGAAGAAGACGAAGAAGAAGAAGAAAAAGAACTACTGTCTGTAACATTTTGTATTTCAGAAGGAGCTTCTCAACGAAGATATTTTTTTTTTCTGAAAGAATTCCAGGCTTCAATCCCGTGTGTGTTCCAGCAGAGGGAGTGGTCGTGCCTCACTATAATAATAGTAATGCCTTTGTTACCCAGTACTTAAAGATTATTTACGCAAATACTTCATGCACATGATATAATTGATCATAATTGCGTTGAACAAGTCATTCAATAGAAATTTAAACTTGAATGGCTAATTACAAAACGATTATTATGAATATCAGTTTCACTGCCTGTCGCAAATCACTTTCTGCAACTGTGCAGGTCTCCTTTAGCTTTCCAATTTGCATGCTATGGAAGACGCTGAAAATCATGAAATATTTCCAAAGTTCGCAAAGGCTGAGGTTATTCAGAAATAATTGCGTTTGTAGCTAACACTGCTCTTCGAAAATATAACAGTCTAACACGAACATAAATATTAACATATCGGAACAGTTTATAATTCGAACGGACGATTAATGTTGAATTAAGCTTGATACATGCCAATATAAAGATTTTCCACACATCAATCGGCATGAGAAGAACAATTTCCTTGATAATATATATTTCTTCTCGCTCATGATCTCGTTTCAATTTCAGAAAATTGTTGAACAGTTAAAAATGATATCACTGTACAACGGAAAATTTGTCTTGTTTTATAAAGCATGCCCATTTATGTTATACGAAGAACGACCTTCTCGTAGCATGATATTGTTGTATGTAATTAATTTTAATTTTGGCTTTTTTTTAATATTCCTCTTTTAGAAATTTTTGAAACTGTGCATCATAGTTCGTTAAAAAAAATTAATCATGTAAATGTATTTAGAATAAAGGGTCGGATTTTTCTTTGATATGTACATTCTGGGCATGACATTGGCTTCCATGGTTTTATCTACGTTATCCCATGGAATGCGTGAGTTAAAACCTATAGTTGTTTTTTCATGATAAGAATAAAAAGGTAACTAAATGCATACGATTTTTTTTCCAAACTGGAAGAGCAATTGGGACTATGGAATATGTTCGCTTTCTCTATTTTTCAATGTGTATTGCTCATTAAATAAATAATAATAAAACAGCCGGGTGAATTCTTGTACATGACACTTTAATAACATATGCTTATTCTCCGCAGATGACTAAAAATAAGAAAATTACAATGTGAATATAATTTATTAGAAAAGAGAAAATTATTCGTGTAATGAGTAGACCTAGCATGCTGTAAATATTATATTTTAGGCTGGTAATGTATTTTTTTTATCTTCATCAATACAAGTTTTCTCTAAAATTGCCACTTATTTCAACACTTGTTTAGCAAATAACAATAAATCTCTTATAAATAACTTTTGTATAGTAAATAAGTTACAGAAATTGACACTCCAACTTGTATCACTATCGAAGTCCGATTATCGTCTTTGTCATATTTAGGACACTTGATTGTCTCTAATCACGGTCTCAAAATCAAGTTACAAGGTAACCAATGAGCAAATTAAAATGAAAATATATTCACAATTCAAACAATTTTCATAGACAAATTGAATAATGTCCATCAAAGAAAATCATATCATGTCTGAGAAGAAAAACTTATTGGTGTGCATCAGAGACCGAGAACAATATTTTGATATGGTTGGGCTAATCCCATTGGACGGTTAATTTGATTTGGTTGGGCTAATCCCATTGGACGGTTAATTTGATTTGGTTGGGCTAATCCCATTGGACGGTTATTTTGATTTGGTTTGGTTAATCCCATTGGACGGTTCTATTTGGTTGGGCTAATCCCATTGGAGGGTTCTTTGCCAACAAGGCACTTCTGAGCTCTAACATCATTATGAAGAACCGGGGCAAGTAAGGTGAATTCAGTTGCATAATATTATCCATAGATTAACACAGAACATTTTTTAAATATTCGATTTTACATTGCAAATATTTCAGGAAGAAATGGTACAAATGATTTTTGCAGCTGAAATTTTCATAGTATTTCAACAACCTTAGTGTAAGGGGGACAGTGTGTTTGGCGGTGGGAGGGGGGTAGGGGTTACTGCTGACATAAAAACTGTTCTCTGTAGCAAAGTAGGGGCGCCACTAAAGAACAATATCCCCCGGGTGCCTAGAACTCTTGCGCCGCCACTGCCTATTTCTTCATGTCGTTAATAAAGAGTAAGTGTTTAGAATTCTGATCATGAGCACTATTGCGTTATCAAGTCCAAGGGAGACAACCATGAAGATAAAGGTGTAGATAAAGGGTGAACGCAGTAACTGTCATACCTTATCTTGGTTACTAGTTAAATTTTAAGTTTGAAACGCAGCTTCCTATTTTATGTGGCAATCATCGAGTGCAAAACTTGTCTCCAAGTTGAGTGTGGGGATTCTGCACGTTAAATTTGTTTTCCAGAACCAGTGGCGTAGCAACCGCTCAAGCAACCCTCCCCCCGAAGGTGGGGGTGGCCAACGGAGGCTCAAAATTTTAATCAAAAAAAATTTTTTTTTATTGCGAGGGGACCCAGTAATTAAGTTTTGCGGGGGGGGGGGGGGGCGGCGGAATTTCTTGCATATTTGAACTTTCAAAAAAGAGGACACTCTTCTGTATATATATATATATATATATATATATATATATATATATATATATATATATATATATATATATATGTGTGTGTGTGTGTGTGTGTGTGTGTGTGTGTGTGTGTGTGTGTGTAAGAGACAAATAGGAGATTTAAGGACCGAAAATGAGGACATGTCTGGGAAAAAGAGGACGTATGGTAGCCCTAGCGTTATGCAAAGGACACAATATCTTATGTCTACAGGTCTTTTTCTTGTAAATTGTGAGGAGTGTTCCCAAACGCGTCAGGCGAATTCTGTTTTTGCTTTTTGCAACTGATTCGTGCGATTTACCTTATAGCGGGTGTCAGAGGCTACAGTCAAACTATTTTACTGTGAATTATGCTGATCAGTCAGGAAATAGTCAGGTTTTCCCGATATAGACACCATAGTCTTTCAAAATATGACCATAATTCACCAATTCCGACAGCAACTACATACATTCATTTGTATATATAAATTACTGACATGTATCAATGTATTTTAAGTGATTCTTCTTGACCTTGATAAACGCGAAGAGAACGTGTGCAGAACCAATTTATTTAAAGATGATGACATTTCTGGAGTATTTGACCCGACATCGTTTTGCATAATATCGTTCACTCGTGTCTTGTAATAGAAATTGTGTCTGGTCTATTTTGCCCTTTTTATGCCTTTGTATTGATTATCAAAACGTGTTTCATCTATGATAACGCTCTATAGTTCACAAGGTCCATGTAGGTACTCAGAGAGCTAATTTGTAGCAATTTTCTTTCATTGTATCTTCATTAGACTTTTCTGATTGATGATTTTTGCGTATTTTTGTTTTCCCATGGATTATCGGCTCACTTTCACTCTTGTTTTTGCTGTGTTGTGTGTGGTAGTGATTGTATTGTAAATCAATGAACAGCAAACCCCCCTCCCCCCCCCCAAAAAAAAAAAAAGGGTGAGAGAATTCGCTTCCATTTCCAAGCAAAATTTTTATCTAAAGGGACAAAAAAAAGTATTGACATTAGACAACAGTGAATCGTTTAAACGCCATTCCTGGTTGGTGGACAAGTGCAAATGCTATTGATTGCCAAGGATCCGCAGCGACCTTCTGATGCAAAATAATTTCTGAAAGGACTGAAATCTTCCGCAGTTTTTTTAATTGATTTATTTCAGTATATTTTTCTGATACTTTTTTCTTTCAAAATCTAATTGAACAAACCAAAATTAGATTTAGAATGTTATTTCTGTTATTTCCATGCACAATATGACATTCTTACTAATTTGTCTTTGCACAAAGATATAAGCGAAATATATCGTGCATATAAAAATATTTGTAATTGTGACACAGATCAAACTGCTTTTTATTTATAGTGGTTTACTCGTTTTTTCCATACTAGGTATCACCTAAATATCCTGATAATTTTTCTCGCAATATACGAAGGATCGCGTCCAAATATCAGTGTGATATTGACAATATACAAAGGATCGCGTCCAAATATCAGTGTGATATTGACTCAATCGTCATCCATCAGATCCTTTAATTTCCCTCCAGAAATGCATGTGGCACGGAAAGATGAATGTGCGTTACATAACATATTTTAACCAAACTTCAAAGCAAGGGAGGGCAATCTTCGTAGGTCATTACTTCCTTACTAACAATAGTCTACCCACTCATTAGTGGAAGAACATGGCTTCTATTCACATTAACTTGGAAGTCGTGATAACTCTCATACTTGGCTAGCCCGCAGGCATGGCGTGTGTATGGTAGTACAATAGGTTTAGTAATACTAAATCTTGATATTTGTCACTTAGTCTCTCTTAGTGCCTTCATCTCTATCATATTATGTGTGAAAGTAATTGATCTGTATCATTGTATGTGCTATTTAATCTGGAATTAGGCATAAATCACATTTTAAATGAGGCAAGTTGACATCGCAACACCATTTTTTGTGGTTTTGGTAGGCAGCGCGGTGCAGTAAACTGATACAATTCAACGATATTAAGTAGAAATGACATACCCTTTGCTATTGTTGTGCGTAATGCAATTAAGTCATTTTGTCAGCCGTTGTTACACTGGTATAAGAGCCTTTAACCCACTGTTCTGTCACTGATACAGATTTGCATTTTTTTCTTTTCTAAAACGTGTGATATTATTTGTTATGTATATGTCCGTCCTTAGCTGGTGAGTTGAAGCGATACTTGTAAGCTACAAACGTACATGTGTTTAGGATTTAGAAAAAGTGATTAATTTTATCACATATTAGATTGCGTTCTACTATCGTTTTCACATTCTTTTCTGTCATAGTTGAGTTCTCTGTTATGTCAGTTTTCTTAGAATTGAGTGTCCGCGTCCAGTGTTTTGAATGTTGTTTTCGACATTGTTGCGATTCTGGGTAAATATCATTTTATTGTAAATTATTATACTCTACAGTCAAAGGCTAACTCACACGCATGGAAAGATTACTATTATTATTATTATTATTATTATTTTAATAATGTGTTGTAGTCTGAGCGAATACGATTCGTCTATTTATTTTGCATTGCAGATATTCTCGCATAAAATGAATCCACAATTTATGAATTCGATTTAATAAGCCATTCTATGATATAGTGTCGAAATGTTATCTCAGAGACAATCTAAGTATTTTCGCGAAAAGTGTGTTTCATGAAAGTCACAAATAAATGACACATTATTGGCTATACCATGCCAAGGAAATGGGTACTACATGCTTTTCCCAAGGACACACTAAAGTAGTCGACCCGGGCTCACCTGGGCAGGTATCGAACCCACAACCCTTGAATTACGAGTACGATGATCTATTAACTGAGCTACCGCGGCTACCTTTTCATGCTAGACGGATTTTATAGTGCCTGTGCAGATTCATCAGACACTTTACAGGTTTGACTGGACACGGGCTACACTCAAAAGCTGATTTGTGGACACTTTACAGGTTTGACTGGACACGGGCTACACTCAAAAGCTGATTTGTGGACACTTTATAGGTTTGACTGGACACGGGCTACACTCAAAAGCTGATTTGTGGACACTTTACAGGTTTGACTGGACACGGGCTACACTCAAAAGCTGATTTGTGGACACTTTATAGGTTTGACTGGATATGGGCTACAATCAAAAGCCGATTTGTGGAACTTTTACTTTCATTCGTTTGCAATTAAAATTATGGTAGATAAGCCAGAAAAAGAGAGTTTTCAAACATATGGTAGTTAGATTAATCCAGTGATGACTTTGCCAACGAACGCCTCGAACTCTTTAGTGCGCAGAGACATCGGACTGTATTATATCGCATGTGCGGGATTCCAAATGACCGTTGATCAGTCATATCGCGTTATCGCTAAATGGTACTTTGTCCTTGGAGGGTACTAATAACTATTGTCAAAAGTGGGTCATAGTGATCACAGACACAACTGTATATACAGTATTACATTTTATGGGTGTGTTCATATTTGAGAACCACAGGCAGAAGGTACATATAGACAAAGTGACATACATGTACCTTTCATGTTCCATCAAAACATTTTCTTCTTTTGTTTGCATTTACGCTTAGCACAGTTTCCTATAATTGTTGCATGTATGGACATAACACTCTATATATGCGTTCACCTTTATCACTTATGTTAACTCCCATAAAACGTAAATTGTGGTTGTAATGACCTACTTTTTTGCTAAAGTGGGATTGCTAAGTTTTTGGATTCCGTACCGGAGAAGCAGGCGAGACATGGCATTCAACGGAGTTTCCTGTTGGTTTATTCTTAGCACAGACTTTTACATTTTTATCAATTATAAGTGTGCAAGAAGAGAAAACTCTATAATTTGGATTTATTTCATGGATGGGAAACACAGTAACAACTCTGTTACATAGAATTTCACTAGCGTCCTCTCTTGGTTCTTTTCTAAAGTACTATGTTATTCTTGTAGAAATGTAATATTTGCACTCGAGTATAAATTAATATATAGGAAACCATGGAAATTTAAGTACATATCCTACGGAATATATACGTTAAAGGGACTGTTTACGTATTTTTAAAGAATTTTGACATATAAGGTTCGATGGAAACATTTTAGCTCAAAAAAGGTCCGATAAAGTTATGAACTTTCTATTAATTATGCCATTGTAAATTTTACCAAATATATGTAGTATGTGGCTGCATTAATGTAGTGAAAGGAAATTAAAATACAGGTGGTGTAATTGTATTGGTGATATGAAGAATGACTTGCCTTGTTTGCACCCGAGTTTAAGTACAAGCAAATGTGAAGAAAGAGGTCTATACGATACTGCTTTCCGACTGCGTCCGTAAAAGAGCTTCGGCGAAATGCCATTACTAAGTTTCAAGTCTCAAGTTCAGTTCGAGGCAATATTTCATTTTGTTGAACACATGTATATAAACACAGATGCACTACCATGAACGACTATAGCTCTATTATGTACGGAATAAGTATGCAACCCTTTTCTCCCATCACCATCAATAATAAATAAATTTTAAAAATGCCCCCCCCCCCCCCACCGCACGGAAAAAATAATAGAAAAAAGATAACAAACGAAAACAAAAAACAAAAAACAAACAAACAAACAAACAAAAAAAAAACAACAACAAAAAAAAAAAACAACCCCAACAACAAGAAATCAAATTATTTCGAGGTTGTAGAACTATTGCAGCTATTTAACAAAGGATCTCTTAGAAATATTGGTTTCAAGCTACTGTATTTAAAAAAATATATATTTTTATTCTTGATCTGGCTCGCTATTTCGAGAATAAGAGAGATTTTGGGTTTGGTTTCAGTGCTTTGGTTCAGTCTCTATACATCTGATTAAAAAGCTAAAACAAACTTATTCGTGCCATGACATATATAGTTGTTTAATTATCACATATAAAAGCCGTTTTATTGTGGGCTAAGCGCTCAGCACATTGTTTATGTCATAGTACTCTCTGACAGTTGACATTAACTATCGTAATGTTAAATCACAATTGTTTTTTTTTTTCGTGCAAAAGTGGTAATAAAGCGCTAACAAATTCCGCTTTTTGTCATCCTCTTATATCGAACCATTTTAAAGAGGCATTTTGTCATCCTCTTATATCGAACCATTTTAAAGAGGCATTTTGTCATCCTCTTATATCGAACCATTTTAAAGAGGCATTTTGTCATCCTCTTATATCGAACCATTTTAAAGAGGCATTTTGTCATCCTCTTATATCGAACCATTTTAAAGAGGCATTTTGTCATCCTCTTATATCGAACCATTTTAAAGAGGCATTTTGTCATCCTCTTATATCGAACCATTTTAAAGAGGCATTTTGTCATCCTCTTATATCGAACCATTTTAAAGAGGCATTTTGTCATCCTCTTATATCGAACCATTTTAAAGAGGCATTTTGTCAGCAGATGCTGAGCTTGTTAAAGTTTCATTTTGTTTGGGCTGGCTGCTTCCTCGAAACTCAATAATCAATAATCTGAACAGAAAGGATAAGATAGTACCTCTCTTTTTTGACTGAACAATTAGCACTCAGAGATCAATGTTCATGGCACTCAAATGAAGATGCACTCATATAGCATTAAAACCCTTCTATCCTTTTCATCGAGAAGCAGTAATCTGTCATAGTTTTAAAAGTGTCAGTACATGAACTGAAAACCCATCTGATCCTCCTTTAGAAATGTGTATTTGGTTCATGTTCTGAATTTTTATTTTTAACTACAGTCCATTCAGTTGATAAACAATGTCGCAAAGCACTTCTTTCTTCTTTAAATCAAAAAACAAAATTCATATAGCCTGACAAACTCCCAATGTCGTTCCCGTAGACCTGTCTAATATAAATGGGGGTAATTACGAAGTACTCTCTCTCTCTCTTTCTCTCTCTCTCTCTCTCTCTCTCTCTCTCTCTCTCTCTCTCTCTCTCTCTCTCTCTCTCTCTCTCTCTCTGTCTCTCATCAGTCATTTTTATGTATCCATTGAAACGTTTTGAATTAAATGCGTTCTAAAACCACAACACAAAAATACAAAGTGCACGTTTTTCTAATGGAACCTTCTACCCCTAAAATAGACAATAGAACCAACCGCTAAAATATTCAAATACCACGCCCATAACATAACATGTTAGTCGAGTTATAGATTCACAGGTAGAGTATTATGACTCATTATAGCAATGCGTTTTCCAAATATGACCTTGTCAACTTATTATAACAGTGTGTTTTTAAAATATTACCTTGAAAACTTATAATAGCAATGTGTTTTCCAAATATGACATTGAAAACTAATTATAGCAATGTGTTTTCCTAATATGACCTTTAAAACTTATTATAGCAATGTGCTTTCCTAATATGACCTTGAAAATTTATTATAGCAATGTGTTTTCCGAGTATGACCTAAAAAACATTATGAACACCCCTATTATTTAGGACAAATCGGTTAGATTCATACTTTGAAGCAATTTTTCGCCCAATATAGCTTTACAGGTTGACATACAACACAGAGTTTCTTATTCTATTTAACTACAGGTTATTTGCAATGCATACGGTAATAGGATCGGAGTCGGATTTTTTTTCTAAGAAAACTACAGGAAACAGTAGACAAAAGCATAGTATCAACAAAAAAAAAAGCTTTATCAAATGATCACCATGACGCAGTTTCTTCAGCACACCGTGTTGATGCATTTGTAAAGATTACTACACCCCCGCTTGGTATCTATGAACAATGAAGTTAAGTAAAATTAACACACAGTATCATATTTAGCAACACAATCACTAACTGAAGAGAGAAAAGCTGTATACGTTGACTACACAAGGTCTACAAATGCAGACATATATGATTGTGTGTGTGAATGAGATTATTTGTGTGTTTGTCTTTCTATTTGTCGATCTGTATTTATATGTATGCAATGAATGGATGCAAGAATCGATCTGTTTTCTGTTAGTGTCGGTGTTTGCGTTCGTTTTTCCTTCCGTCCTTTGGTCTGTCTTTCAATCCAACCAAGTATAACCTGGATGAGAACTATCTAGAGGCTATTTGTAAGTAGAAACTATGAGTTTTGTTTCATACACGTTTTCTGTTTTAGGCAGTTAAATGTCTCAACATATATACCATTAATATATACATTCAGTTACAAACTACAAATGATTTTAGAATAAATACGTACAGCACTACGTTGTACCTTCGCTAGCAACAACGCACATTAGTCCAGTCAAAATAGTGGTTTGACCCAGGACAAATTGCAACAGAAATGAAACCAGTTGCATTTGAGTTGGAAGGCTGTATGGATTCACATATAAAATGTCCCCCAAAGTCCCATGGTGGGAGAATTGGTTTATTAGCCATACTTAATTAACTAATAAATTATCGGTCACAGTCATATTAATAATGCAGTTTGTGAAAGATATATGGAACATGACATAGTGTGTGATACATTATTTGAAATCTTTTTTCATTAACTTTCCAATACAGTTTATATTTTGTTCATAGCTTTCCAGTTGTCACAGTTATGACAATTTTTGTGTTTCATTTTATCTTAAAACGCTATTAAAATGTTTCTAATGATGATTGCTTTCTTGTGTTTCATTCTTGTTTCAATTGCTCAACCAAGAATGTTGCTGTTCTTATGCAGAAGTTCAAAGGTCTGAACGTAGTGCAGCAGTTTCTCATTGTACCGAACTACCTGGATGCACACAAGCCTTTTGCACATATTATAGACGACAATGTGGACCATAATCTGGTAACACTGGATGGTAAGAACACATTCCATGGAATGGGTATAATTGCTGCCATAACACCCGGGACATAAAGCAAAAGACATATCCCCAAAGTACAAGTGACTGCAAGGGACATACATGCAGTGGGGTGAAAAATATCCATTTCTGCAGGAAGGACAGTAGCATGACAGATAAGTAGATCTATGAGGCACCGAAGGCTTTAAATGTGATAGACCCCACATCATCTTTTTCATATTTTGTGGAAAGTAACATGACCTCTCAAAACCCCTCGGCCTTTATGTTCCGGTATGACACAGGCATGTTAATAAGGAGAACACCCTGGCAAATCATAATTCGCATTTTTGCCCATGATAGATATGGATCCAAATGATATGTCATGTATTAACTCAACCATAATGTTTATTTGTTATCAAGGAAGAAAATACAGCTTTGTACCTGTTCTGACCTTTGACTAGCCCATTGGTGGAAGGCAATGATAATCAAACTGGAAGAAGGAAATGAAGGTGGAATTAGAGACAATGCTTTTGAGGTTAGGTGGTCTGCATATTATTCTGAGCTTTCTTGGAAGCATTGGACACGTCATGCAGACTCTGGTTTGCATGAAGTTGTATAAGATGTATTTGCCATACTGAAGTTGGACAGATATTAAGTGGACGGGCCATGGCAAAAGGTATTTTCTTGTCGACACCGTGCTTCATGCATTGCTTGTTCATGATGCATTCAATGTGCCTTTACCTAATGTGGATCATCAAGTGGCAAAAAATAATGAATCTGCGTTTGGAGCTCATGAAGAGTGAGAAAGTGACACCACCTCTGACATGGTAAAATTAGAAAAGGAAGCTAGAGAAAGTCATAGTCAGACTGAGACTGTAGAAACAGATGATAATATTGACCAAGACAGTGATCAACATTCTAGAAATCTACGACAAAGTCAAGAACCATGAAACCAACTAGGAAGATACTCTAATTTCTGACATTTTCAGAGTTCATCTTAAATTTGAAGACCCAAAACGCAACCAACAAAAGCAACTGCACCTGAAGTCTCTGTCAGTGATGCTGCCTTATTTTGCCGCCTCAGAACATAATCTATATGTAAAGTCAGCAAGAATATAACACCCTTCATTATAATGGAATCCCCGATATATCGTCGTATCAATATGGACCCTATGACCATAACGATAGAAATATATTTACATAAACTAAAATTATGCATGTACTGTATGTCTGACAGGCATTTTGTTTATCCCCCACCCCGATCCAGACACATACATGCATTCACTGAAATTTCAATAATTCTTGCTATACCACAGTTTGATACATAACATGGTTAGCGGTTATAGACCCCAGCTACCACATTATACCTAGGGAGATCTGCATGTAGATGAAGTGAAGAAACATGGAGCAGTCATTACTATGTGCATATTACACACAATCTGCAACTATTCAAAATATGGTAAAAGTGAAATCTAAGGATAATTTGTTTGCACGTTGCATCAGCACAGGCATATGTGATGGATGACCTTGGGAACCAAATGAAAGCTCAGAGAATTTACTCAAATTTCAAAGAATAATCTGTTAAATCTCATACTCTAGTATTCTGGGTGTATCACATGATGAAGATGATGGGGTCCATGATGCCACCTTCACCAACAGAAAAATAATACCTTTGTCTCACTAACTTCTAAACACATGGTGAACAAAACGGGATCTGTTTATATTAGTTATACTATATTTGAGAAAATTAGAGTATGATGCTACGAAGCCAAAAAGAAGAGTTTCTTAATAATAAGAATACAAGCAACGCTTCATAAACTTGCTTAGTGATAAATTACAAAAGAGTGGCTTCGTTACACATCATGCAAAAGGAGATGCTTTTCTCCTTATATTGTTTACTGCTGTAGAAATTGCCAAGGTAAAGGAAACTGTTGTTGTAGAAGACACACATTTACAAGTACTTCTTGTGCATTATGCTGACCTTACCATATAATCTTTGTAAGGCCTGAACCAAAACAAAGTTCAATAAGAAAAGTAAAAATCTGGAATATTAAAGTTATAAAGGAAACACTTGGACAAACACTGTGCAACTTGATACTCCCAATTCATGCACTCATTGGATGTGACACAGCATTCAGAATTATTGGAATAGGAAAAGGTGTAAAGCACAAACGGATGTAAAGTTTCAAGATCTTATTCCTACCTTTACTGTGCCATATGCCAGTGCAGACAATGTCATTACTGCAGGGGAACGGGCTTTTGTTTGCATGTTCAGTGGAAAATATGGACAATGACTGGACAATCTCCGTTATGACAAGTTTTGTGAGAAAGTTGCAACCAGTAGCGCTTCTTTTCAGCCACAGAGTTTACCACCAACTGCTGCTGCAGGAAAAGACCACCGTTTAAGAGTGTACTATCAAGTTCAGCAGTGGATGGGTGTTGCAGATTTGAATCCAGCAAAATGTTTTGGAAAATTGATAAGAGTATGATGTTACATAAGATGACTTATTTAACTCAAGCACCAATGGAACTTCTGCAGATAGTACAATTCAACTGCCAAAACAGACTTTAGTACCTTGAGAGTAATGAACGCAATTTAGAATGTTCAACAGCCTGTGGATATTGTAGAGGCACAAATTATTTCACTCCCCACATCTAACATTGGAAGAAGAAGAATATGATTTTGAAGAAGATATTTATGCTATTTTGACACGTGTTTTAATGTTTTTCATATCTTCATATATATCAAGGAAAGGGGCGTAAAATAGCTTTGCAATGGTGTATTAGATGATGATGTACCTATCATAGTTGTCGAGTTATTAGCGCAAGCATGAAAAATGAGCGTAATTTAATTATTTAATTTATTTAATGCCAGTTTTAATTAATTTCCCATCATTAGATGTTGGGAGACTTTTTATATATTGATCTATAGACCTTTCCAAGAATCATACGATAAAAATAAATTCTGTTGCAATTTGTCCAAGGTCCAACCTCTATTTTGAGTAAATTTACTGGACTACATATAAATAATTTGTTGTCCCTTGACTTGCCATAAAATTGAATTTTCTCCGGATTTTGAACGTGCAGACAATTATAAGCAGACTTGAATTTTAATCTTCTTGGACATGCTACTGCATATTTTTTCTATAATATTTAAAGTGTTAACATTTTTGTTCTATGCTTGAATAGTTCACAAACAGGCACTTTGGAGAAATTAACCCCACATGTGTTACTCAATAGATTAAACAGAACATTGACAAGATGTGATTGGATGCCGCATGCATTTAAACTGCCATTACGTGCACGGGACTGTAGTGCTGGACATAACGATTACACCAATTAACCCACAGAAAGCAACTAGTTGCTATTAATAAGTTAATTATTTAGGTTTAAAATTTTAAAATAGACATGCCCGAGTTCGGACTTACATTTTAACTTAAGTAATCTTACAAATGTTTTGATTTCTTCTGTTCTTTTCACAAGTTTTTAATTTTGTGCGCAGTCAAGGTGCTTTCAATTTTGTATACATGCCTCAAGTAGTGTTACTGTTATTCTCAGCAGAAAGTTACTTTAGATATTACCAAAACGTGTTGGGTTGTATGCTTGTATAGTAGCGATAAGGAGAAATCTCAGCGCTTATTCAACGAATGTATGGTCAGTCTATGATAAACACAGGTATGCATGTCTCATTATATACTCCTTAAAAGTCTATGGTAAACACTGGTATGCTTGTCTCATTATATACTCCTGTTAAAAGTCCATGGTAAACACTGGTATTCATTTCTCATACGCTCCTGTTAAGTCCATGGTAATACTAGTATTCATGTCTCAGTATATATACTCCTGTTAAGTCCTTGATAAACACTGGTATTCATGTCTCATTATATACTCCTGTTAAAATCTCTTGGTAAACACATATATTCATGTCTCATTATAAACTCCTGTTAAAATCCCATGGTAAACACATGTATTCGTGTCTCATTATATACTCCTGTTAAAATCCCATGGAAAACACATGTTTCGTGTCTCATTATATACTCCTGTTTAATTCTCATGGTAAACACATATATTCGTGTCTCATTATAAACTCCTGTTAAAATCCCATGGTAAACACATGTATTCGTGTCTCATTATAAACTCCTGTTAAGTCCTTGGTAACACTGGTATTCATGTCTCATTATATTCTAATGTTAACTCCTTGGTAACACTGGTATCCATGTCTTATCGTATACTAATGTTGAGCATACGCAGTTCCTTCATAATATCCACCAATAGTAGAAACAGCATTAAAAAAAGCAAGTGGGGAAATAATAGGTATATATATATATATATATATATATATATATATATATATATATATATATATATATATATATATATATATATATATATATATATATGAAATTTTTTTCGGTATTTAAATTCATTGATATATGTAGTTGTCCTATTATTCCAACATACGAATTATTTTCCGTTGAGTGTTTAATTTCGTGGTTTGTTGCAAGCATGAAATCCATGGAAAATTGGTACCAAACAAAAAATTGTCAGTTCGCAGTATATACTGAATAGTTAATAAAAAAATGAAAGGTACATATATAACTTTTTGGATGGAAATAAGTAATAAATATAAATAACTACTATTAAGAATATAATATAATTTGAACAGCACTAGCAGTGGGCTACACAGAACATTGGCTGTATAGTACTAGCAGTGGGCTACATAGAACATTGGCTGTATAGTACTAGCAGTGGGCTACATAGAATATTGGCTGTATAGTACTAGCAGTGGGCTACACAGAACATTGGCTGTATAGTACTAGCAGTGGGCTACACAGAACATTGGCTGTATAGTTCTAGCAGTGGGCTACATAGAACTTTGGTTGTATAGTACTAGCAGTGGGTTACACAGAACATTGGCTGTATAGTACTAGCAGTGGGGCTACATAGAACATTGGCTGTATAGTACTAGCAGTGGGCTACATAGAACATTGGCTGTATAGTACTAGCAGTGGGCTACATAGAACATTGGCTGTATAGTACTAGCATGGGGTACCCAGAAAATTGGCTGTATAGTACTAGCGTGGGTACCTAGAACATTGGCTGTATAGTACTAGCGTGGGTACCTAGAACATTGGCTGTATAGTACTAGCATGGGGTACCTAGAACATTGGCTGTATAGTACTAGCGTGGGTATCTAGAACATTGGCTGCATAGTACTAGCAGTGGGCTATACAGAATAATGGCTGTATAGTGGTAGACGTGGGCTGTACAGAATAATGGCTGTATAGTACTAGACTTGGGCTATACAGAATAATGGCTGTATAGTGGTAGACGTGGGCTTTACAGAATAATAGCTGTATAGTGGTAGACGTGGGCTATACATAATAATGGCTGTATAGGACTAAACTTGGGTTATACAGAATAATGGCTGTATAGTACTAGCAGTGGGCTACACAGAGCATATGTTGTACATTACAAGCAGTGGCCTTTACAGAACATTGGCTGAATAGTATTAGCAATGGGATATACGGAAACATTGGCTGTATAGCACTTTTAATGGGCTATATGGAACATTGGCTGTATAGCACTTTTAATGGACTATATGGAACATTGGCTGTATAGCACTTTTAATGGGCTATATGGAACGTTGGCTGTATGGCACTTTTAATGGGCTATATGGAACGTTGGCTGTATAGCACTTTTAATGTAATGGGCTATATGGAACATTCGCTGTATAGCACTTTTTATGGGCTATATGGAACGTTGGCTGTATAGCACTTTTAATGGACTATATGGAACGTTGGCTGTATAGCACTTTCAATGGGCTATATGAAACGTTGGCTGTATAGCACTTTTAATGGGCTATATGGAACGTTGGCTGTATAGCACTTTTAATGGGCTATATGGAACATTGGCTGTATAGTACTAGCATGGGGTACCCAGAACATTGGCTCTATAGCACTAGCATTTGGCTACAAACAACATTGTCTGGTAATTGTTTTCCGTTGATGAAAACAGTGTACATTAAGCTGTGTGTGTGTACATCTCTCTCTCTCTCTCTCTCTCTCTCTCTCTCTCTCTCTATATATATATATATATATATATATATATATATATATATATATATATATATATATATATATTGAAAGCTGAATTAGCCTTCGTAAACAAAATATCATGAAGGTTTTCAGTTGACTATTGTCTACTGGAAATGTTGAATTATTAAACTAATCAAATCTCCCAGATATAGAGGGTTGTAACGTACGGTCGTACCGTACCAAACTAATAAAATCCCCAGATATAGAGGGTTGTAACGTACCGTACCGTACCAAACTATTAAAATCCTCAGATACAGATGGTTGTAACATACCGTAGCAAACTATTAAAATCCCCAGGCATAGAGGGTTGTAAGGTAACTTGTCTAAATTTGTCATTTAAGGTATTCAACAAATATGGTAATGAAAAGGTGAATAAGTGGCCTGGATGCATGATCTATGTAACTTATATGTAATCGTATATACAGCTCGGGGACGAACTTGATATACATTGATTTGATGTAAAATATTGCATATATGTATACATAGTATGTATCTAGCTGAGTCAGCACATAATGAAATTTGTGTGAATATTCACAACGATAGTGTCTGTCTCTATTGACATTTACTTGTGTTATTTAAATGTTCTTCAATCTAAAATGGATGTATAGCACACTTTCAGCTGAATTTCTGGGAGTATCAAAGTCGTTTTCAACTCTCTAACATGATTCGGAATGCTCATTTATATAGGTTTAATAAAATGTGCTCTATTTCACTTATATCATTCTGAGAATTTGCGACGCCTTTGTAGCGCATTGTTTGAATTCATTTGCCACTAAACGGTTTGACATACAGCACTATTAGTAGAATTTTAACTGCTTTGAGGGGCTCAAGAGACGGGCCATTAAGATATTCACAAATTTGTGAAACACTGCCATTGCAATTATGGCTCTGTGACAAACCGCAGACCCGAAACGTGAAGAACCTGTGCGGGTGAATTATACAAATAGCATATGGAGTGAATATTTAGCAAAATCAGAATGTTTAAGAATATTCCAAACGAATCTAAGAGCCTTTATACTTGCTAGTGCGTGACGCAAAAATGTTACATAACACTAATAAAAAGAGACACACAATATTGTGAAAAATTCTTTTATAAAATATTGCAATAGGGAAAGGATATTTTCGAATTTTTGGTGGGAAAGAAAAATAGGAAAAGAAACTGCCATTTACTATTATTGTACAAAAAAATGATATAAATAACCTGGACTTATTAATCCTTTTGGACCATATTTATTTCATTTCGTCTTTTAATTTAAATGTTGTCTATTGACTTACAAATATCAGATATAACAAATAGATCGTACATATCAAGCATACAAAATAATAAAAGAAAGCCCTATAACAGGAACTTCTTTTGATTTTTGATGTTTTACAAGCACCTATGCATTTGAAACTTAGGCAATAAAAAGAGACTCCTTTTTTATACGTCTTTTCCATCAATTCCATACATACTGTTTTTTTAATTGTCTTTTCCATCAATTCTATACAGACTCTTTTTTATGTCTTTTCCATCAATTCTATACAGACTGTTTTTTATATTTCTTTTCCATCAATTTTAAACAAACTGGTTTTTTTATGTCTTTTCCATCAATTCTATACAGACTGTTTTTTTTATATATCTTTTCCATCAATTCTATACAGACTGTTTTTTTTATATATCTTTTCCATCAATTCTATACAGACTGTTTTTTTTATATGTCTTTTCCATCAATTCTATACAGACTGTTTTGTTATATGTCTTTTCCATCAATTCTATACAGACTGTTTTGTTATATGTCTTTTCCATCAATTCTATACAGACTGTTTTGTTATATGTCTTTTCCATCAATTCTATACAGACTGTTTTGTTATATGTCTTTTCCATCAATTCTATACAGACTGTTTTGTTATATGTCTTTTCCATTAATTCTATACAGACTGTTTTGTTATATGTCTTTTCCATTAATTCTATACAGACTGTTTTGTTATATGTCTTTTCCATTAATTCTATACAGACTGTTTTGTTATATGTCTTTTCCATAAATTCTATACAGACTGTTTTTTATATGTCTTTTCCATAAATTCTATACAGACTGTTTTTTTATATGTCTTTTCCATAAATTCTATACAGACTGTTTTGTTATATGTCTTTTCCATCAATTCTATACAGACTGTTTTGTTATATGTCTTTTCCATAAATTCTATACAGACTGTTTTTTTTTTATATGTCTCTTCCATCAATTCTATACAGACTGTTTTTTATATGTCTTTTCCATCAATTCTATACAGGCTGTTTTTTTATATGTCTTTTCCATCAATTTTATACAGACTGGTTTTATTTATATGTCTTTTGCATAAATTCTATACAGACTGTTTTTTTATATGTCTTTTCCATCAATTCTATACAGACTGTTTTGTTATATGTCTTTTCCATCAATTCTATACAGACTGTTTTGTTATATGTCTTTTCCATAAATTCTATACAGACTGTTTTTTATATGTCTTTTCCATCAATTCTATACAGACTGTTTTGTTATATGTCTTTTCCATCAATTCTATACAGACTGTTTTTTATATGTCTTTTCCATCAATTCTATACAGACTCTTTTTTATGTCTTTTCCATCAATTCTATACAGACTGTTTTTTATATTTCTTTTCCATCAATTTTAAACAAACTGGTTTTTTTTATGTCTTTTCCATCAATTCTATACAGACTGTTTTTTATATGTCTTTTCCATCAATTTTATACAGACTGGTTTTATTTATATGTCTTTTGCATAAATTCTATACAGACTGTTTTTTTTTATATGTCTCTTCCATCAATTCTATACAGACTGTGTTTTATATGTCTTTTCCATCAATTCTATACAGACTGTTTTTTATATGTCTTTTCCATCAATTTTATACAGACTGGTTTTATTTATATGTCTTTTGCATAAATTCTATACAGACTGTTTTTTTTATATGTCTTTTCCATCAATTCTATACAGACTGTTTTGTTATATGTCTTTTCCATCAATTCTATACAGACTGTTTTGTTATATGTCTTTTCCATCAATTCTATACAGACTGTTTTGTTATATGTCTTTTCCATCAATTCTATACAGACTGTTTTGTTATATGTCTTTTCCATCAATTCTATACAGATTGTTTTGTTATATGTCTTTTCCATCAATTCTATACAGACTGTTTTGTTATATGTCTTTTCCATCAATTCTATACAGACTGTTTTTTATATGTCTTTTCCATCAATTCTATACAGACTTTTTTTATATGTCTTTTCCATCAATTCTATACAGGCTGTTTTTTATATGTCTTTTCCATCAATTCTATACAGACTGCTTTTTTTTACATGTCTTTTCCATCAATTTTATACAGACTGGTTTTATTTATATGTTTTTTCCATAAATTCTATACACACTGTTTTTTTTATATCTTTTCCATCAATTCTATACAGACTGTTTTTTATATGTCTTTTCCATCAATTCTATACAGACTGTTTTTTTATATGTCTTTTCCATCAATTCTATACAGACTGTTTTTTATGTCTTTTCCATCAATTCTATACAGACTGTTTTTTTATGTCTTTTCCATCAGTTCTATACAGACTGTTTTGTTATATGTCTTTTCCATTAATTCTATACAGACTGTTTTTATGTCTTTTCCATCAATTCTGTACAGACTGTTTTTTTATATGTCGTTTCCATCAATTCTATACAGACTGTTTTTTTATATGTCTTTTAAATCAATTCTATTCAGACTGAAATTTAATATGTCATTTCCATCAATTCTATACAGACTGTTTTTTTATATGTCTTTTCCATCAATTCTATACAGACTGCTTTGTTATATGTCTTTTCCATCAATTCTACACAGACTGTTTTTTTATATGTCTTTTCCATCAATTCTATACAGACTGTTTTTTATATGTCTTTTTCATCAATTCTATATAGACTGTTGTTTTATTTCTTTTCCATCAATTCTATACAGACTGTTTTTTTATATCTTTTCCATCAATTCTATACAGACTGTTTTTTATATGTCTTTTCCATCAATTCTATACATACTGTTTTTTTATATGTCTTTTCCATCAATTCTCTACAGACTGTTTTTTATATGTCTTTTCCATCAATTCTATACAGACTGTTTTTTTTTTTTTATGTCTTTTCCATCAATTCTATACAGACTGTTTTTTTATATGTCTTTTCCATCAATTCTATACAGACTGTTTTTTATGTGTCTTTTCCTTCAATTCTATACATACTGTTTTTCAAAATTGTTATTAAGATTAACATCAGCGATAAAGGCGACATAACAAAACTGAATCTAGATCGTGCTGGTAGACACCAACTTACATTCAACAAGATAATCAAATCAGAAACTGTTGATTTGAGAATATTTATATTGTTTACTGTGATCATAACTGTCAAAATCTGACACTTCACGTAAATGTTTTACTTCAGTTTTATTTCCCGAAAATGAATCGAATAATGCGTTTGCTTAAAAAGGTGATATAAAACATCCGATACCAGTGAGATAGCAGAAAATCGCTGTCATTGAATAGTTATAAAATCCTTCTGAAATACAGCACCACAACTACGTTCCTTAATGTAACAAATATAAATGATTGATAACTGCTCTCAAAACAACAAATTATTTTTGCAGATGCTGAAGGGGGAACAAAATGTATGTCACGAAAATAAATAATTCTGATTGACATGGAAAACGATTAATGGATATTGGGGCCTTTTTCGCCATGTGTTAAGTGTTTCTACAAAAACTGGATCCTATTTGTTTTTAACATTATAAAAAAATGTATTTAAGAGAGAGAGAGAGAGAGAGAGAGAGAGAGAGAGAGTAAATCAAATTTAAATATATATATATATATATATATATATATATATATATATATATATATATATATATATATATATATATATATATATATATATATAACACGAATTTAAAAAGATATAAGACCAATTGAAACATTATATTTTTCGTAAAAATATATGTAACGTGAAATCAATAAATTAATGATAGTTAAATAATCTTTATAGGAGATATATGCCTTTAATGTAAATAAAATGCACTATCGAATAATTAGGCCTCATTTAAAATTTGATGAAAAAAATAACCATTGACTTAAAATTTCTATAAAAAGGAAGCCCAAATAAAACGTTGCCAGTTGACTCTATAGATACAGGAAACGTGGAAGTAACTTCCTTAAGTCATTAGTCTCGTTGGTAAATGGTACAGCTCTGGACAGACATTTACAACAGATTTTAGAACCTACTGCTTGTACAGAGACAACAAATACATGTTCCCGAAGAAACAGAAATACAAACAATAGATATAAATGAGCCATTTGATCAGAAAGTAAGAGAAACATAAACCATCATAGATGATTTCCCCGTACAATTTCAAAGTGGAACCTTCCACCTGCAGAGAGTAAATTATTTACTATGCAAGAGGAAAGAAAATTTAAAGGGTTTGTAAATTCTGTAGAAGTCGATGAATGTAAAAATGGAATCGATGCAATCATACACTGAACGGCATAACAAAGAGATAGAGGACATAAAGAAATATATCGGTAAAGAGAAAGATGCAGTAAAAAAGTTAAATTGCAAGATCAATTTGTAAATGTTGAAAGTAAAGAGCACAATTAATTGGACATTTAGCAGACTTGGAGATACGTTTTAGAAAAAGAAAACATTGAAAACGTTAATGCAAGGGTTATAGAAAAATTACAATTAGGTGAAAAGCTACAAAGATTTTTCAGAGAAAAGGTTTAAAAATTGCAGCCAATATCTATACAATAGGTATATCAGTATTAACTGCTGTTATGTCAATAGCAAGAAATTATTAAAGGGTTTGTAAGAGCTGGTGTTAGGGGTTAATATTTTGGTTATGGAAAAGGTTGCACAGAGTCATTCGTGGACAATGTCAAAAAAAGGCATGAAAATATTGACAACTATTTCTTCAAACTATCCCAAAAGATAGCAGCAATATTGCCTGGTATCAATGTCAGTGTTATATAAGCTATAGTAGCAATATTGCTTGGTATCAATGTCAGTGTCATATAAGCTATAGTAGCAATATTGCTTGGTATCAATGTCAGTGTTATATAAGCTATAGTAGCAATATTGCCTGGTTTCAATGTCAGTGTTATATAAGCTATGGCAGCAATATTGCTTGGTATCAATGTCAGTGTTATATAAGCTATAGCAGCAATATTGCCTGATATCAATGTCAGTGTTATATAAGCTATAGCAGCAATATTGCCTGATATCAATGTCAGTGTTATATAAGCTATAGCAGCAATATTGCCTGATATCAATGTCAGTGTTGTATAAGCTATAGCAGCAATATTCCCTGGTATCAATGTCAGTGTTATGTAAGCTAGAGTAGCAATATTGCCTGGTTTCAATGTCAGTGTTATATAAGCTATAGCAGCAATATTGCCTGATATCAATGTCAGTGTTATATAAGCTATAGTAGCAATATTGCCTGATATCAATGTCAGTGTTATATAAGATATAGTAGCAATATTGCTTAGTATCAATGTCAGTGTTATTTAAGCTTATCAGCTGCTGGGTATGTATGTATTAGCGTTTCATGGCACCTCAGCATCATAATGGCCTTATGGTGCAAATTGAAAGTACAAATCAAAAAATGTAAAATGAATTGCACACAAACTTTAGGAACATAAACATCTTCTAAAGAAATGTAAACATAAAATACAACAATTTAAAATATACAGGGTACGGATGCTAAAATGTTGTAGAAGGTATATAAAACGAAAGATAAAGGTATGTCTTAGTTTCATGTTCTCGTATCCAACGATGCTACCCATTTTCATGTCTATATCACTCCGTAATAAAAATATACCATTACAAAAACAGCATAGTTCTGTCGATTATTTTTCTTCTTCTCAATCTTGAAATCTTATCGTGATGTTTTGATCTGCGACAAATCCTTGCTGTCCTAACATTAATTTGAAACATATTTTAACAGTGACTTGTACAGTTGAAACAAACTGTGTAATATATGTGATGCTTTGAACTTGAGCACCTAAAATACAGCCCACATAAGACCTAACACTCTGATTTAATCTTGATATTCCTTCTTCTCTCAAAGCATTTCTGCCCTGCAAGAAGTATGCCCAGACTATTGCCTCAATCGCAGTTATCATCGTATTGTAAAAATGATTTGACGTTCTCATCTCAAAGTTTCAAGAAATTCCATCACACTCTCAACCTCAGTTTGGTGTCTGTCTTCACTGGCTAACTCTGGGGTTATCGGAACTCAGACGTCCTGTCATCGTATAATACTGTTTGTTTTCTTCCCCCATGATATATCTGCAGTCATGGCTTGGAGGCAAGTTAAAATGATTACAGACAATGTTAAATTGTTTAAAATCTATGATGTTGGTATTCGAATTAAACGCCTGCACACTAGGCAACAGTGTAAAGAATTCAGATAATAATTTGTATATTTGATAGTAGATATGAAATTTAAAAACTAATAAACTGATTTCACAAACTCTGGTACACGTTGCTCCGATAAATGCCAAAAAGATATTCCGCAGCCAGCTTTTGTCGTCCATACTGCATAATTAAGTTCATTCTGTCAAAATTTCATACGACACTGTACTCTGTATATGTTAACAGTGTCATCACTGTCAGATATTAAAGTCCAGTTACAACAAATGTTTCATAGCTTTTATTGAGTTTAATAGATCTGCGTCTCTTTATATATCTGACCAATGTCAAGGTTAACCGGAGTGTTAAACCGAATCGCATGACAGACAATAAGTACTTTTTGTTATTTCTTTTTTTAAATCAGAAGTCCATTATTTAATTGTAAGCTAAATCATGAACGTAAAAACACATTTACGCTTTTGCTTAATTTCCTTTTATAATTGTTTGTATAATTCCTCTTAGATTCTTTATTTCTACGTCTGATATATTCATTTTTGTGATTCTCAATTTCCTTTTCTTTATGTTCCGAGCTTTCTTCCACATACCTTTAATGTACTTTTGTTTTCGAATGTTTGTCAAACTGTATAAATAGTATCGTCCTGCTACACGCACATTCAAACCTTTCATTGTCAATGATTTTTACTATGTGATAGGACTCCATCGAATATCCATGATTGTTCTTATATTTATATACACATCGTCTGCAACGCCGGTAAACAGTGTTGCATTTTCCCATCATGTCGTTACGGTTTTATATTTGTACAGCCGTTGCATTTTACAGTTTCCATTTAATTACAAAAACTATATTGACAATACTCGAAGTAGGGTACATTTTAAGTAGTAATACTAGTTTAAATGATTTATTGTTACTGGTGATAAACAGAGACTTTCTTTCTATCGACATACTTCATACTTTTAGGGCTTTGCCCTCGTTAGAAAATAGTTCCAGTAGCCAAAGTAAAGTGGTTGGTGATTATCAGAATTATACGACTTCAAATCTCTAAGGCTGAATCAATTTTACTCGATGTGGTGGAACAAATCCAAGCAACGTCGAATGGATAAACCGATGCAGTGTGCAGATGGGAGGCTCTGTTAGTTGGGAAACTTTTGATTACTAGCGTTTGGGTAATCTGGATATGACCATCAATATTGATCGCCCAACAAAAAGCAGTCTAAACTAACACGTCATAAGCATGCATATACTGAGTTAAAAATAGAAAGGAATATCATATTCTATTCTGTAAAGCTAATGAGGCCCTCACACAAGTTAACATCACATATTGTCTGCTTGACATCAGCGACGTTTAATTGTAAAATTGTTTGAAAAATACTGACTTGGTTTATATCGCACCATCAATGTGTTTCGAGAACAAGAGGGTGCGATTCGCTCAGAACAAGAACCTTTGACTTTTATATCATTTCAATTGTTTAGTCACTGTTTATCCAGTCATGCTCTTAGAAATCAGCTTATTTAAGGTTTCGGTACTCTTTTGAATCAAGTTTTACAATTAGGTAACTTGTTATTTGACAGGCGACTGTTCTGGACGATATCTGTTTAATTTCACCTTTCAGTCAGCAGGTGTTGACCATTGTAGTATTGAATTACGATTTTACTCTTGTCAAAGTGGCATTGAGGAACTTCAAAGCAAATCCGGTGGTCACACATGAATTCGTTGACCTTCAAAGCTGGAAATGCCTTTATCACCAGATCCGAATTGTTCAGCCTCTCTCTCTCTCTCTCTCTCTCTCTCTCTCTCTCTCTCTCTCTCTCTCTCTCTCTCTCTCTCTCTCTCTCTCTCATGAAAATTAATATCTTTCTTTACTGAGAAGAAAATTCCATATGGATCGATAAACTTGTAAAACTACCATGACCAGTTTACTACCATAAGGAAATTATTTTCTTATACTTCCTAAGATGGACGTGGCAAAAAAAAGGTGGTAGTTCGTTTTAGGTCATATGGCTACAATATCAGAGTGAAATAAATTGTCGAATAATTTCCAGTTTATTTGTATATATTTTGGACCTTGATTACAACTTGTCTTTACGTCACAGTCAAATCGGCAAAATAAACTGGTCATATCTGAAATGTGTCTTTTTCAACCCAAAGGTTTCGTGAAATATTGGATATATTTGAACCAACCATGACAATATAGTCTATGCATAAATATAAAGCTTCCGAGAGAGAGAGAGAGAGAGAGAGAGAGAGAGAGAGAGAGAGAGAGAGATGGCAAGTGTTTAAACTCATAATAAGTACCATATACTTTTCAAACGAAAAAACATCTTTGACCGATTAAATTTCTAAAACTCTCTGAGATACCTAATGTTCAGTAAGGAATGTGAGGGATTTTCATTTGAGCCCAAAAAAATATTTGTTGTCCTTATTAACGATAAACATTTGATCACCCCTGTATATAAGGAAAATAGGCAGATAATTTGAGCACTCTCTTTTCGAATAGAGAATGGGGCCATTTTATTCTTGCAATGGAAATAGACAGAACTCTATAGACCTAGTATAAGAAATATGTCCCTTTATAAAATCACGTTTTCATTTATTACACGATATAATTCTGTATAAAGTTATGTTTTCAACCGCAACCCCAAGACTTTTATCTATCAAAAATTCAAAAATGTTTATTTTTGGGACAAAATATTGTCATTTATTATATTGTTGATTAACGCTTCAATTGAAAACCAAACAACATGGCATTGGTTCTCAGTTGAAGCGCCTATTAACGAAAACTCTGAATGTTCTAAATTTGGCCAACTTAGTAATTCTTGCTGACCCTGACCTACTTTCAAAATCACATTTAGTATTGTATCAGGTTTATAGAGTGGATAAAGGACGAGTTATTTGTTATTAGTATTGATGCTGTCAAATAATGTGAAGGGTAATTTTGTGATGTCGCAAGCATTTATCATACAATCATGTAAGTCATTCTAGATTCTGTGAATAGGGCCCTCTTCGAACGTCTGTGAATAGGGCCCTCTTCGAACGTCTGTGGATTGGACCCACTTCGAACGTCTGTGAATAGGGCCCTCTTTTAACGCCTGTGAATAGGGCCCTCTTCTAACGTCTGTGAATAGGGTCCTCTTCTAACGTCTGTGAATAGGGCCCTCTTCGAACGTCTGTGAATAGGGCCATCTTCGAACGTCTGTGAATAGGGCCCTCTTCGAACGTATGTTGTCAGAAACTTCATCGCACCTACATCGCACCTGTAGGTTGTGTTCATGGATATTTTCATCCAACATACACATAATTACTGAACAAAAGATCACATGTGTGGCGGTAATAAAAGACAATTTGGCGAATGTTCCGCTAATAACAGACCAGTACACGGTACAAAATTGGTAGCCATACCTCATTATTTAATGTTGCTGTGCTGTTCTTATGTACGCAATTAGAAACAGTAGCAAAGATCACAGAGAGAAAAGTAGCAAATACAGGAGGGCAAAAGCAGCATCATAACTTGTGTGTATGTTGTAGTTTCGTCTCAAATACACCAAATAACCGACAGCAAAATGCATTTCTTTAAAGTACGAGAAGAAAGGATTGCCCGTTCCATTTTCTACTTATTATTGTAATGCTAATAGCTTGCACTGATGTATCACCAACAAAATAAAATAGTCTACCATCCCCCCCCCCCCAACTTGTGAAACTAAATGTATTAATGGTCAATTTTACTCTATAAAGCAATATCAGATATAATTTGGTAATCTACAAATGGCATCAAACCTTTTTAGTCGACAAATAAACTGAAATTTAAAATGAATTTGACAATAAGGGACAGCTTACTCAGAAGAAGCATCATTGCAATTTGATTTTGGTCAAACTATTCTTCCAATAATTTTTCCGATTCAAACAACAGAGAGGAAGCGTGAAATGAAATAATCGTTGGAACTGATTGGTCCTTCACTGAGCGGACGCAAAGGAAGCAGCCCATCATTCGAAATGAAACCCTTTGTTTGACAATTATTCACACGTTAACACACACTACGTTTGTTGCCGATATCACTCGGCATAAAGGATTGTTAATTTAAATCAAATGTCTGTATTGATTTGACAAATGAAATTCGTGATAACTTTAAAGTTCCACATGTTCAGCGATTTGATACATTGGACTTGTTTACACTCGTTCACTTGCTCACACCTTAAATGTGCAAGTGATCTAGTGATCAATCACTACTGTAAGATACAATAACTGAGATAAAACAAATAAGCGCGGTTAAACGTTAGCACGATGGATCCTGCTGGTACATGTAAAACAGCCGAAATTGTTCCTATGTTTTCAATCACATAGGTATGGTGTGTACGTCAAAAGTAATTGTTATTGCAAAACTGGATGATCTCGCAGAATTCTTTCATAGTTTTTACATAAAAGAATTGTTTCACTGAAATTTATAAATAGTATTTCCTTTTAAACACTAAACGACTAAATCAAAAGGAAATTCCGTATGTAGTCAAAAAATACCACTGACTATGTCAGCATTTGAAGAATTTGTTCTGTGCAATTCTTGCAAAAGAAACATAAACAATATGCTACAAGTAGATGTTGTATCTCCTTTCGTCGTTGTCGGTGTGTGTGTCTGTGTGGTTTATTCTTTGCTGCCATTATTCTCATTACAAAAGAATAAATACTGTTTGCAATAACTGTCACTGTATCCTAATGCGAAACATATTAAAGTGTTTACATTTTGATCCTGCGAGAATGTCGCTTCGCCATATTCTAACGTTTCTATATGTGTATGATCGTGTTTCCAGTGTAGAACATCGGTGTGTTTTCCAGTGTAGAACACCGATGTGTTTTCCAGTGTAGAACATCGGTGTGTTTTCCAGTGTAGAACACCGGTGCAGGATAGCTCTATTCTACCTCACACGTGACCTTTGTCCTGACTCGTGGACTAGTTTGATCTTCTACTGCGAGCATAGTGAACACAAAGTAGCAAAACTTCCCGATTTTGCATCATCACTTGAACACTCTTCACAATAATCAAGATAAACATTAATTGCAACACATTTACGTACAAAAACTAGCAGCGGTTTAAATTAAGTGTCCACAAACAGGCTGTTTTGTACTGATCGACTTAGCTACATGTTTGACTTCATTAGTCCATTTCGAGTTGAAAAAGCCGTTGTTGTAATTTTTATTTTTTATAAAAAAAATATAATATTCTCATTATTATTTGTGAAGGGTAAATCAATTATAGATCAAAGACGAATCTAGAACTATTTCATAATTTTTGTCTGTCTCCATTAATCTCATGGATAAGAGTGGACCTTATTAATCATCACTGCCATCTTAATAATCAATAAAAAAAAAAAAAAGGACGGGAACGTTTGTAGACATTATTTTTTTAATCACAGATAGATGTTTTCGCTTATTTTCTTTCCAGAATGATTTCTTTTTGAGCTTGTAAAATTAAAGATAGTTTCTGAAGACCTCCTCGCAACAATCAAATCTGAATAACCTATGAGCACAAATAGAAGCTAGAATTTAATGATAATTCATGCTTATGTGAATGATGAACTATCAAATTTTCAATAGGGAACAAAAACGATATGATGTTTGCAAGTGGAATTGAATCCAAAGCATTTGGGTCATTACTAAGAGGAACATAATCATATGGTCAATGACCAGTTTAGTCAGATGTACACATTACTCATATCTAATTACACGTACAGCGCGCGGCTAGTAGACTAAATTGCCATTTGGATGTCAAATATCAATCGTTCAGAGATGGTCTGCAAATAATAATAATAATAATAATAATAATACAGTGTCATACATTTACATATGGCCATGTATAAAATGTATACATGACAAGATTCTTTAAAACAATAAAATAACACAATAAATTCACATGCCATATACATATATATATATATATATATATATATATATATATATATATATATATATATATATATATATATATACACAAACGATTATATATTATGTGTACAGTTATGTAGCAGTTAAAATTAATAAAAAATGACATAAATTGTTTGCATGTAATGATTGGAGTGAAATGATCTACAATATGTTTCATAAAACTAGGACTGATTTTTAATATAAATGTAAAGTGAGTACAGAAAATAAGTTACGCAATGAAGTGGCAATATTCAAGATCGTTTTCTCAAGTTGAGATGCATGCCCGTTTAAACGTCTGCGTTCACAAAAAAAAACATTACTTTTAGCCGGTTTAAAGACTCCAGAGCATTGTAAATTAGGACTATAGGATTTTTTTTAATAAAACATTGAATTCATCTTTTTCTTTTTACTTTTATGATAAATATTGCAACAGGCAAACTTTCAAAGAAAATAATGTTGTTATAATTCGTATACGATTCAAATTCCGCAAGGTATACATAAATACATAAATATTTTTTAAAAAGTACAAAATTATATTTTCATGTAAAATGCAACCTTTGTCAAGTGAGTAAGAATTTTGAAAACCTCATTTAAATGTGTAATCCAGAAAGAAAACGAGCAGTTAGAAACCTAGGAGATATAAAATAATAGATGTTAACATTTTCAGAGAAGGAGTTCAGCAAGACATTTCTCAAATGCTTAAAGGAAACGATTTGCCTGCATATCTCTTTAATAGATACCCTTTTAAGTTTCTAAAGTACATGGAATTATTTGATTGCAATACTTTGCTTTTCTTAAAATGAGTCTTTTATTTCAAATATCTTAATGCAAGTTATGGTGTATTTGTCTGATGATTATTACTCATGTTAAAACTGTATGGCTTGTAATTAAAATTGTAAAAAGCCAATTATATCATCATTTTATTGTAATTATGATACTGTGTACCGATACATCTGAAAGGCTTGGAAGTATCCAAATTGATTTTTAGGCAACTGTAAAAAAAAAAAAAAAGCAACAAAGCGGCTACCGATGGAAACAAGAATTTATTTAACTTTTGGTTCTTTTATTTAACCACTACTGATGCTTTAATTAAAGTGATCTTTAAAAATCCTGGAAGTGAGAATTCAAGATTTAGCTTTTTGAAACATCTATTTGATATTTTCATAACTCGTAATCAGTAAAAGCAGAAATATATGATAATAAGTTAAACTTTCTGCCTTTGAAGGAAAGAAGATAGGTTGCAAGTTGCGTAATAAGTGTGAAATACAAATGTTACCACAAAAGGAGCGGCAAATTTATTGCCACGGTGGGTCCTATGAATAATGGACGCAGTGCAAACGTTATTGAATAATAGTCCCCAAGAGCAACTCATTCCATACAACTTCAGAGCGGACCGCTACCATTTAGAAGCTTGCGTTTAACTTTTCACCCTACCAAATTTCATGAAATAGTAATCGTCTTTCATTGATATACCTCGCGGGAAATAAAACAACCATGTGTAAACATTGGATCTGACGTCAATCAGCCCGTGCAAAATCACAAGAGACAAATATTAACATTTGATCAAATTAGGTTATATGCATATATTACGCGGCTTTTGAGTACAGTGCAACTGAAGTGAAGGAAGCTGTAGTGTGCTTCCCACATCAGTTATATTAGATTTGATTGGTTATTGCTAAGCGACATGAAATGGAACACTGGGAAAAATGTCTATAAAATCCCACAGCATTAACAAGTGAAGAAGACATGGTAGTTGAAAATTAACTGCACGACATACTGGAGTGTAAAAGCTAAAAGCACTTAAAGTCTGACTTATTTAGTAAAATAGGGCTCTGTGAAAATCGTGACTGTGGTCAGCTGCGACTCGATCTAAAAAGCGTTCCCTGAATTAAAGACCATTATCATTTGATAAATCACGGGGTATATCGATTTTATAACATTTTCTGATATATTGCTTTTTAATATTGTCGTTATACTTAGTGAAGTAAAATAAAATAATAAGTTATTTAAGAATATTGGTGACTTTACCACCCATAGGCAAATGCATGAAACTTGTTGTGGCTAATACAGTTAGTGTATATTAGGGACTTCACCACCCGTAGACAAAGGCATGAAACGTGTTGTGGCGAATACAGGTAGTGTCTATTAGGGACTTCACCACCCGTAGACAAACGCATGAAACGTGTTGTGGCGAATACAGGTAGTGTAAAATCGCTGTTTATTTCTTTATAGAATCCTTTTAAGATTCCTAACGAAAAGTACAATGAGTCAAAGTGTATCAAAAGCATGTGATTACCTTTTCAATTTTCAAATTGAAGGAACATATTCTGTAACTGATGCAAAGATAAACAAATGATCTTGTTAACATCTTTCAACTTATTTTCGCCTTATGAAAATATTAAATCTAGTCTGCGTGTTGGACAAGAAGAGTGCCTGGGTATTGCTAGAAGTTGGACAATGAAGCGATGAGAAATTGATAGAACGGTTCTTTTTAGCAAGAGTGTTCATCAGTGATACGAAGTTGTTAAGGTTACCATTTAATTTCAATTATATACAGAATAGAGTATATAGCAATTTAAAAGAAAATAGAAAAACAAAACAAAACAGCCTTTTCACATAAAAAAAATAACCTTTGCTAATGTTCTACACCTTTAAAGCAAATCAAACGGAATCTTGTCTTAAACGGCTCATAATATCTCTGTGCTATTTGTCATCATCGCTGCCATTAACCCGACATGACATGTATGGTGTATTTATAAAACGACGATCATTCTTTGTCCCTTTCGTGATTACGAAGGAGTTCGCAGAAGATTAATTTCTCTTTATCTTTCTTTGGCTTGATTTTTTCTATTACTTTTTCTCAAAGCACTGTTACAATGTGGTTACATGGGCTGCATGTGTGAATCAACATATAACATGACCTGAGCCACACAATACGAACTATATCTTAGCCTGAGTTGGGAAAAATGTCTCATGATCATGGTCAAGATATATACATTTTTGTATCCCAGAAATGCATATGTTCCCCGCTTTTTTTTGTTGGCATACAATACATGCACAAAACCACGTACGGGTTTTGTTCTGATTGAGCGGAAATGACGAGTTTGATATGGCGTAGGGATACGTTGAGGCCGTTAGGCCGAGACGTATTCATAACCCATATCAAACGAGTTCTTCTCTCGACTCGGAACAAAACACAAATGCGGTTTATTACATACTCCCTCTTTTGCGCTTTCTAAATAATTTTAGCTTTACTGAATGAAATTCAAAACGAATTCGGATTTATAAAAGTTCGATTCACTGCGTCTAAAAATGTCGTGCGGACGTCAGAGAAGACATCCATGTAGTTCCAATCTGCGTGTGTGATACGGAAATAGGGATTGAACATCTGTATTGAACGCCAGATCAACCATGTAAGATTCAATGGGTATATAATAAAAAGGTTCCATCCTAACGTATCGACAACGAGAAACAATTCTCATCTAAAATGCAGATTATCACGACTCTGAAAGGCATTGTCCGACTAGTTTCTCCTTCTTGTAGGTTATTTTATGTCATGGCAATGTTGTTTACCTAAGATAACATATCCTGATCCAAAGTTCAAATTAAACAATATTATTTACCCCGAAACTTCAACTGAAAATTTACTTTTCACTTTTTTCATTTCATAGTTGTGGACGTTATAGAAAAGATCAGTAATTATAGATGCTTCCAACAGATTCCAATCTGGGATGGATCGAGTCAGAACGCAAAGGAATGGAAACATACTGGATCCAGCAGCTAAACACATACGGGAAATATGGCCTTAAGGACAAAATCTAACCTGCTTATTGCAATCCCTTATTTTCACAAAGAGAAAATTTTACACTAATTTCTATAATAATCTAATCTTTGTTCCTGCATCAAACTATATTGTTACCTGCTTCTACCTCTTTATTTTTTATTATTATTGTATTATTATTATTATTATTATTCCTATATCATAATGGTTCGTGACCTACTTCTATATTATTCTTATTATTATTAGCATTCCTACACTCCCCTTTTATCCCACAGCAATCCTATTACAACATATACTTACACCTCGATCCAATAACAAAGAGAATAGTTTTACCAGGGATGTACTTTTTTGTAGTCAGAAAACCATGATTCTATACTAGGTCATTTGAGACGCTGCCTTTTGATCCACAAAGCCAGTCCTTTGTTTTCCAGTGTGAACCGATTCAGCGTTTTCCACTGTTTATCATACACACTTTAATTCACACACTTTAATTTGTGTTTATCTGTGACCTTTTTATTTCATGCAAGAGCCTGTTGCTCCTTACTGACCTATATCGCACAGATGTAGTTCAGTTTACTCGTAGAGTTTGCAAATTTTTTTCCTCTACTGATTTCTTTCATTTAGTATGGGAGTTTTCTTTGTACCAAAATGTATATTCTTCCCACCCTTTTGTGTCATTGTGTATATATATATATATATATATATATATATATATATATATATATATATATATTCATGTGTATGTGTGTAAAGTGTCATAAATGTTCACGGTCGTGAATCTGTAGTAAAACAGAAGTTTTGATTTGTTAAATTTCAAGCACAAACTTTAACAACTACAAACTTTTCTCTCATCCAGATAGATGAGTCCCACGTATTTCTGATCTGAACGATAGACTTCACCATGCTTTGATACTAAAATGGACCACAATCATTGGTACCCACTATGAAGTGCATATACGCACTGACTAAACTGAGTTCTCAACTTGGCACCATGATTTGTCTCTGCTCTAGAGGCCTTTTATTCTTCCATGGTTACATCATATTATCACATCGGTTTAAAATTTGTGTTCATCATGGTAAATGTCTTGTTATTTCAATCTCTTTGCGCAAAATCTTGTGTTGATATCTTACAAAAAAACTAAATTTGTTTGAAACAATTTAGGGTGATATTGACCTATTTTCTTTCATATTTTGCAGCAAAATAATTCGAAATAAAGTCAAATACTTAAGGGTCATTGGTAATGCACAATTACAATTCAGTACAGGCGGGTAGGGGATGGTACTCTGATTGTGAAGAAATAGCTAAAAACTAAGGTAATAGAGATATCCTGTTTCATTCCATAAAGTATCCTGTAACACTTATCAGTCAGTGAGTGAAAGAATAACTTCGAATAATAAAAGTTCCATACTTTTTGTCCACAGACTTTGATGCAGTGTACAGCAATATAGAGTCTGGTATGTACTGTATTTTCATATTCTCTGTTCATATGTCTTTCTGTACATGGTATACGTCTATCTATTTATCTGACTGCCTGGCTGTGTATAATTGTTCGCATAATGTGAGGTAAAATCCTCTGGATTACAATTGGTAATGTAACTTTCTATACTTTACTTATTAATGAGTCTTGAGTTTAAATCTCTAACCACTTTCTTTGTATCCCTGTAATGGGTTTCGAGACAAAATGTACAAAAATGTAAGAGTGTGATCTGATATTTTCCCTTTATGTTTCTTTCATGAAAGAAAGTATGTGGAAACCAATGCCAAAAATGCACATAATATATGTGATGATTGTGATGTTATGGGACCGGTGGCGGCGCAAGAATTTGAGGCGCCAGGAGGCAATGTTCGTTAATCGCCCCCCCCCCCCCAGGCGTCTAGAGGCAATGTTCTTTAGTGGTGCTCCCTGCTTGCCACAGAGAACAGTTTTTATGTCTGTTGCCAACCTCCCAGAAACCGGGGGCTTAAATAGGGGGGGGGGGCTCCCGACGGAGCCCCGCCCCCCTGCGCCGTCACTGTATGGGACCGTAACTTTCACTGAAACACTTAGTGAAAAGGAAAGAGGACTAGATTGTGAGGAGGTGTGACATATTTACTATTGTGTAAGAAATACACGAAAGATATGTAAGAAACAAGAAGCTTCAGGATTGATGATAGTGAACAATCAATTACCATGAATATACAAATTACAAAGTGCAACAAACATTGTGTAATGTCTTTAATTCTACCCTGTGTGGAATTGTACCTTAAGTCACACTATGTAGATAATTGAGATGACTACTTTCAATCTATGTATTCACTTAGTGACCATGAAACTACCAAGTTAAACAGGTGACTAACATTAGCTCTTGCGGTTTATCTGTATTCCAGCCCTTCCCCAGGGACATGACCCCAGGTCATATGCTGGAAACTATTGAAATTGTCATCTTATTATCATATATGCATATACTAAACCAGTCCAACCGTTTATGCTATGATGGACCCTCATTAATTGCATAAAATAACCACTCCTCGGCGCTCCATACTACATTGTGCACTAAACTAAACTACACTGGACTATATTCATCTTCACTTAAATGTAAACGGCAGCGAAAAAAAAAACGTTGTTTCAAAGCGGGCCAGCGTAGAACAGAAAAACAAATTTCAGTTATCTCCCTTCCTCTCTTTCCTTCACAGCGATTTGAAAACTCGACCGTTAATTTGAAGAATTTAATTCAAATTCCAAATTTCAATCATCAGCCTTTAAGTCTGAGAAATCACAGCGCATGTCATTATTCAACGCCCAATCTGTTTAGACCGCCGGAAAAGCGCACAGAAATAGTCAGCTTTATCAATGGCCAGGATATCGACGTGTTTTTCCTGACAGAAACATGGCTAAGAAACATCAGGCGATGAGCCAAAGCACGCGGATCTACCCCCCCCCCCCCCCTCCCCGGTTCGGTTACTCCATCAAGTCGTTCCCATGACACTTCCCCGAAGGTGGAATTGCTGTCATCGCGAAGAACTCCATACTCCACCATCTTAAACTACGCAGCAACCTTCACTTTTGACCATACATCATTTGAACTGGTCCAAGCCACCTTCACAATGGAACAAAGGTCAGTCCATTTTTTCTGCCTCGACCGGCCTCCTCCTAGTTGAAAAAACAAGTTGAAGGAATCTCTTTTTGGAACAGTTTCCTAACAACCTAGAATATGGAAATTCAATAGGTGGTAGCCTGATTATTCTTGGAGATTTTAACTTTCACTTTGACTGTCCTGGAAATCCATAGACATCAAAACTCCTAGATTCCATTCACGTTTTCAACCTGAAACAGTCAGTTAACCGACCCACTCATAAACATGGTCATATTGTAGGCTGGATTTTTCACAGACCTGATGATAATATTCTACAGTCTTCATTGGTGTCTCACGAACTTGCATCAGATCACCTCTGTGTCATATGACATCTTGACGTAGCAGTTCCTAATCCTCCATCTTTGTTTGCTACTAAGAGAAACCTCCGTATGATTAATATAACCCAACTAATGCATGACATCCAAGCAAACCTAACAACTTTGTTAAATCCTACAGCAGAACAACTTGATAAGTGTTGGCGTTCATTGCTTGACACACATGCCCCAGCAACCAAGTGCAGAGCATCCATTCAGAAGTGTTCTCCATGGTATAGTAGTGTTAGGGAACAGCTTCGCACTGCTAAAAGAGAATGCCGTAAGACTGAGAGGCTTTGGCTTTCATCCGGTCTTACTATTCATAAGCAAATCTATGAAGCCGCAAAGAAGAATGTCACAAACATAGTTCATGCAGCAAAATCAACATACTTCAGTACTCAGATCACTGAAAGCTCCAGCTGCAAAGAGCTCTTCGATATTACCAATAAGCTAATGTCAAGGAACAAATGTACACCACTCCTAACAACCTTCTCCCCGGTCGACCTTCCGGACCTGTTTGCAAATTTCTTCCGTGACAAAGTGCAAACCATTAGAGATCAGCTTGACAACAAAATTTCAGTCGGCTCATCGTCACCACACAGTCGTGATACAGAATTTCACAGGCAACCTTTAACAGCAGGGATCTGTTCTTTGACCCGTTCTCTTCATTCTATACACTAAGAACCTCTCAAGTGTCATAGATCATCATCCGGTGTCTCACGCTGATGAAACCCAAATATACAAATCTAGCCACCCAACGGAAGTTGATGCTACCGTCCAAAGCGTAGAGAGATGCATTTCCGATGTGAAGTTATGGATAACATGTAACAAGCTGCAGACGAATGATGATAAAACTGAAGCAATTCTGATTACAACACAAAGACTTTCTCATTCCAATCCTTTACCTCAAACAATAAGTATCAGCAACACAAACATTAAATTCACACAATCAGTTCGAAACCTAGGTGTCACTCTCGACAGTACTCTCTCATTACACCAACATGTCATGAACATATGCAAGGCTGCATATCTGGAGCTGAGACCTTTCAGCTCCATTTCAGTGGATGCCTCAAAAACACTTGTGTGTTCCTTAGTACTTTCAAGACTGGACTATTGTAATTCATCTTTTATCTCGTTCGTCTCAGTATCTCCTACAGAAACTTCAATAAGTTCAAAACACAGCTGCTCGGATCATCCTTAGAGTAGCAAGAACCGAGCACTCTTCCCCCTGCTATGTACCCTCCACTGGTTACCTGTTCGCTCCAGAATAAAACACAAAGTCTGTTCTCTATGTTACATTTCGTTGACTGCCTCCAGTCCGAAATACCTATCGGACCTCACCCACGTGTGCACCCCTTCTAGATACTTACGCTCCTCTTCCGACACTCGTATTCCTATTATTCCCACTATCAAAACGAGGTCCTACGGACAACGTTCTTTTGCGTACCAGGGTCCAGCTACCTGGAACGAATTGCTTGTTGAACTTAGACACAATGACACTGTGATCTCATTCAAGAGTGCTCTTAAAACTCATTTATGTTAAATGTCCTTATGTGTTAACTAATATTGTAAAGCGCTTAGAATTTCTAAAGATTAAGCGCCGTACTAAGTCCTCATTATTATTATTATTATTATTATTATTATTATTATTATTATTATTATTATTACAAGAAAAGTAATTAAAATTATTATTATTATTATTATTACAATAATATTGGCCCTTGTGTCCAATTTAACCCTCTTGTACTTAGCAAAATTACATTCAGGAGCCTCTGACAGGAGCCTCTGATATTAGTTCATATGAAAAACATTGTCGGATCTGAATGGTATAGCGGTAACACACTGACTTCACATCTTTGTGCTCATAGGTTGAATTCCATGCTCCAGCATGAGCGAGATTACAGTGGTGACCTATCCATGGTCAGTTTATTTCTGCTGTTACTCTGCTTTCAGTTCACTGAAATGATCACACTAGGACAACATAGGTGCTGTTGAAGATACTTGATATATGCAGGGAACGACAATTACCAAGCCCAACTAGCCCGGATCAGTAAAAATCACTGTTGGACACATCACATTTCACGTATCTACCATAATGTGATGTAAAAATATAAATAACATTCTAATTTCTATGTCATTTGTTGCACATCACCTTTACCGTGTTAGTAGGTAAGTCTTTGAATTGGTGGCCCATGATAACTACAATTACTCGTTTACAGTTGACTAAAAATTTATATAGTTGATACATTTAGGGTTTATACTTTTACCAAAATAAAATCTTTATATACAACTGATAAGAAAATCTGTTTGTTACCGAACCATTAGTAATTACGTCAAAAATTATAGTGTAATAAATCTATAACACTTACCCACTGAAACGGAGGAAGTGGCACACATGTGTCACTGGGGGAGAGGCTAAGTCTGTTATGGGTTTGATGGTGGAAATTCAGTATATGAATCATTGTAAGAAAGGCTAATTTTGTTATCGTTTTGCCGGTAGAAGTACTCTCTCCAGCCAGCATCACTTTCTTCTTGATCAATTGATATGGTGGGTACCTACTCTTGTCCCTACAATAATGTTGCACCTTCTCATCTCTTGATACACAGAATTACCTTATGATTTGCTATTATTTTCGACTGTGTAAGACCACCAGCGGCATTAAATCGTCTTCTTATATTCTTCTTTCTAAAGCAACCCCATCCCTTTTCAAAAATGACTAGGCTGTACGACGATAAAAACTAACTTACCCAAAGAGAACAAATGTCACACACAAAAAAACAATATCAATAAATATTAACATAAATGCAAGAAATGTCACTACAACACCATCAATATGTACATAACTTATTATACAAATAAGTGTCAACTCTTTCCCTGCACGTGGTAAATTCTACACACCGTAGAATCCACTGCAAAAAAATACATGGACGTCGACGTATATACGCTACACTTACTTTAAATTTCACGATTAGTGACAATCGTAACATCCAACAGAGCAAAAGGAACGACCTTCTTTTAAAGTATGCAACTGCTCATATATCTTACCTGATCAGTTCGTAATTTTCATGAAATTTGTGATTTTCTTCTCTTGAACCACACACTTTCCTTGCGTGAAGTGCAATCTCACACACAAGATGAAATACATCCTACAAGTACAATAGTTCTCATACTTCCAAGCAAAGTCAATATATCAACCATTTGTGCATAAATATAATGTATATTTATGATATTAGCTAATGTTAAGTAGTTTTCATTGTCTTTAGACAGGTATTAAGAACAAAGGACTAATAATACCAGAAGATCTGAAGTTCGTCGGATTAATATTTACAAAACTACATGCGGTGAAAGGACAGAGGACAAGCAAGTGACATGTAACAAGGAAACAATTCATTTGATAGTATGTATTTCACGAATGCTTCTGAATTTTCTTCGCTATTAACAGTACCGACCACAACGGTTCTTTCTATATGGAAACTTTGATGGTCATTGGGTCACATAGATGCGTGTAATATGATTCAGTCATGGCCCTGTACTAACTAGGAAGAAGGCCGAGATGGCAGCCTCGATTACATTGCATCGGTATATCTGCCACATGCGGTGTAAGTAAGTCCCCATGTGTACGCAAAATGTAACGCTCGTTGCATCTTGTTTCGTCTTCATGCAACACGATAAATACAATGCAATCGCTTAATTTTATATCTGCGCCGTTATCCTTTGCACGTAATATGCAATATCAAAAATTGCCTATTTTAGCTCTAACAAATACCTTTTCCGTAAAACAGGTTGTACCTACAGATTCCATTGACAATTTTTAAGTAAATAATTAGCATTCATGACTTATTATGTTCTGTATATGATATTTGGCTATACCACATCCACCCACCCTATGAAGCTTGTCCGCATTACCAATAGCGCATAACCATTGAGAAATGGAATCTTATCTAATTATATTTACAACCTTATTCATATAATTCTTCCAGGTTTGGGCTATGCACGCACATTTTGTGTCTCCCAACTTTTTATGCATTTTTTTTTTCTCCTCACTTGCATTTTGATAATACTTGATTATTGTAATCAAGTTGAAGTCAGCGAAAAAGGAGACTGACAACAAGCCGAAATAGTGCGTGATAGTAGAAGCCGACAGAGACTTAAAACAAAGAGATACAGATCGGAACTTGATGATTTGAGAATGTTCAAACTATTAGCTTTTATCAAAACTTAAGATTTGACACTTCGCCAGCTATTTAGTTTCAGCTTTATTTCCCAACGGGAACTAAATAATGCCTTTGCTTACACGGTACCATCGAACAATCGATAGCAGTCAGATTACATTAAATGATTGCTAAGGACAAGAAGCAAAACTCAAATTCAACACGGTAGCAAGTTTCCTTAATTTGACCTAGCAACGATGATTGATCAGTCCTTTCAAAACTAATAATCATCGTCAGAAATAGACTCGATGGCAAATACTAGTAATGTATCTTTTGAGCAGGGGGGGGGGGGGCACAATGGAGGTAGATGTGTTCTGGTGTTCCCCTGTTCCTCTTCATCATTATCATCTCTACTACAGCACCACCATCATCACCATTTTCATCTTCTTCTTCTTCTTAAAACTTTTTTTCTTCAGAAAAATATGCCCAAGCAGGGTACATACAAGTCCACCTATAATTCAAGAAAGAGCTTGAATCAATTTGAAAAAGTGATAGGCATGCTTCTTCGAGCTGAATCATTCCGGTTGATAACATAGAGAAACGTAGAGATACACTGCTTTTTAGATGGGAGAGTTGAATCATACCGGTTGATAACATAGAGAAACGTAGAGATACACTGCTTTTTAGATGGGAGAGTTGAATCATACCGGTTGATAACATAGAGAAATGTAGAGATACACTGCTTTTTAGATGGGAGAGTTGAATCATACCGGTTGATAACAGAGAAATGTAGAGATACACTGCTTTTTACATGGGAGAGTTGAATCATACCGGTTGATAACATAGAGAAACGTAGAGATACACTGCTTTTTACATGGGAGAGTTGAATCATACCGGTTGATAACATAGAGAAACGTAGAGATACACTGCTTTTTAGATGGGAGTGTTGAATCATACCGGTTTATAACATAGAGAAACGTAGAGATACACTGCTCTTTAGATGGGAGAGTTGAATCATACCGGTTGATAACATAGAGAAACGTAGAGATACACTGCTTTTTAGATGGGAGTGTTGAATCATACCGGTTTATAACATAGAGAAACGTAGAGATACACTGCTCTTTAGATGGGAGAGTTGAATCATACCGGTTGATAACATAGAGAAACGTAGAGATACACTGCTTTTTAGATGGGAGAGTTGAATCATTCCGGTTGATAACAGAGAAATGTAAAGATACACTGCTTTTTACATGGGAGAGAAATGAGGAATAAGTATGTATCTTACACCTTTCTCCATAGGTCTCTGTCACTGAGCTTTTCCAGGCATAAACGTTTATATCTCTCATATTTTATCTGTTTAATATTATAAAGGATATCAAATTCGAAAATATATCATCATATTTTAATGCAGGCAATAGATCCAATGGAAGGTGGAAAAAATATTACAAAAAGTATGCAAGCTGATATAAAGTTATTTGACGATTTGTAAATATCATGTTTCGGTTAAATACGATATTTTCGGAGCGCGTTCAAAATTAAAACTCTTTCAATGGGCTTTAAAGATTTCCTAATTTTCTACTTTTGCATTCTGTTTGCTTTTTATGTAAATAAAATTCGTTAACACGTTCGAATTTCATTTTTCATGTATGTTATCAAAGATAGCTTCATTTCTACCATAATATCTCTGATAATTAACAGTCCTATTTGGTCAGTACGTGTGTAAATGATAATTAACGGTTCTATTTGGTCAGTACGTGTGTAGATGATAATTAACGGTTCTATTTGGTCAGTACGTGTGTAAATGATAATTAACGGTTCTATTTGGTCAGTACGTGTGTAAATGATAATTAACGGTTCTATTTGGTCAGTACGTGTATAAATGATAATTAACGGTTCTATTTGGTCAGTACGTGTATAAATGATAATTAACGGTTCTATTTGGTCAGTACGTGTGTAAATGATAATTAACGGTTCTATTTGGTCAGTACGTGTGTAAATGATAATTAACGGTTCTATTTGGTCAGTACGTGTGTAAATGATAATTAACGGTTCTATTTGGTCAGTACGTGTGTAAATGATAATTAACAGTTCTATTTGGTCAGTACGTGTGTAAATGATAATTAAAGGTCCTATTCGGTCAGTACGTGTGTAAATGATAATTAACAGTCCTATTTGGTCAGTACGTGTGTAAATGATAATTAACAGTCCTATTTGGTCAGTACGTGTGTAAATGTATTGAAAAGGCAGGTTAATAGTATTGGCTTTCTTATTTCTGATCTGATATACTGCCAGCTTCACGCCTCTATACTGCCAGCTTCACGCCGCTATACTGCCAACTTCGCACCGCTATACTGCCAGCTTCATGCAGAAGGTTACAAAATCTGAACTAATAGAACAACCCTTATCTGTTCCGGATGAAAGTTTCACGGAAATTAATCAAATGAAAAGAGAATTCACCTTGAAATATGAAGTTTTCAATTGTATGTTTTTCAAAGCCTCTCAGATCAGAAATACTAATCTATAAATCCTTTCCCTCGCCCTTTCTCTCTATTTAAAATAGATTTAAAAATTTAATTATTTAATTATTTAATTAAAAAATTGAAAATTTCTCTCTTTTTAAAATATGCATAACGACTTACTCGTATCAATAAATAAATAGCAGACAGACTATATTAACATCCAATAAAGCTAATAAAGACAAACTTAGTCGTAACACAACTTCACCGGAAATGTAACAGTTACTCAAAAAATCATTCATGCTGTAAAACTTTAACTTTTTCAAAAAGGAAACAACTATGATATTAGTGGAATAGCTAGAATTCATTTGTTTACATTCGTGCGATCTTTCCAAATGTGACTGATTTAAACTACGGATAGTATTTAATATACACTGTAACAATTAAACTCCGCTCAAATAGGTGACCATAACTTCTAATATTATTGAAAGAAAATATAGATTGTAAGACTTACCGTCACGGAAATTACAGAACGTGAGTAATATATATATAGATAGATATGGAGAGAGAGAGAGAGAGAGGGGGGGGGGGCCACGCGGAAGTATTGTATCGATAATATAAGATAGTTCAGGAGCAGATGGCTGATATCACGTTTAAATATTCATGATTAAAACTCACTTTCCTTTCATTTGATTTATTCTCCTAGAAATTTCCCTTTTAAAAGACGTCTTCGTTCATCAGACTTTTTCCGAAGTCGTGAAATCAGACCACCTACACACTGACTGTGATTTAGACGTCACAAATAGAGCCGTTTTAAGTACGAATGTCGTAAAGGTAGTGTGGCAAGTACATATATGGCATTTTTTTGCGTTCCATGCCGCCAAAGTGTAAAATAATATGGAATAATAACAGAGTATAAGATGTATGTCGGCGCCAGCTTAGGCTTTTACTGATCTTCGTCCAGCGCTCCTGAGGCAGTGCAATATCTCCGATGTTTAACGAGAACAAGGGCTTCGTTTGACAACACTACATTTAGAATGATTGTCGATTCAATATACAATTGTAAGATTATGCTACAGCAATCTATGGGTAGCCACAGCACTGCATTTAGAATGATTGTCGATTCAGTATACAATTGTAAGATTATGCTACAGCAATCCATGTCATCAATCTTTATTTCCTCTTTTCAGAGATAAGGATGCATACAAATGAAAAAGAAAACAATGAAACAATATTGAAATGAATTGAATTAGTTATATACAATTAACAGAGGTATACATGAGAGAAATCTGTGAATTTTCCCTATGAGGATTCTTATATGAGGACACTATACTTATCAAAAGTATGGTGCACTCTTACGCAATCCTTCAATGCTTAATTATTGTACACATCATCATTATTTTACAGAAAATAATATTGTATAAGTAATATATATATATATATATATATATATATATATATATATATATATATATATATATATATATATATAAAGCATGTATGAAGACATGATTATCAAGATTTCAACGATCACATAATTCCAAATCTTGATAATCTGAAAATCGATCTTATTACCATGAAAAGAATCCATGAATTACAGTTGCAGAGAATACTGAGGCAGACATTATAACATTTCTCAGTATTTCAGGCTCGTCTAGGCCGATACCGTTGGGAAATTCTCTACCAAGGAGATGTTGAATAAATTCTTCATCTGATATATTATGAAGGTACACGCCAAGACGAATGTCAAAGTTATTTATAATATGTGTCCAAAATATGTCTCGTTGTCGCACAGTGCTCTGACAGGAAATAAATGCATAGATTATCACATCTGTGTAAGAGTAACTGCAGTGTTTACAAACTTGCATAGTATTATTTGGAACAGTTATCAGAACATTTGCAAGGGATGTAATTAACTGTAACTCTCTTGTTGTTTTTGGATTTTGCCATAGAATTGAGGGTTTTATAGAAGTATGAACATTTTTGAATCTTTTGTAGGAAATGTCAGTATGGCACAAGTTTGTAAAGCGCTCGTTTTCATTTTTGTGAGTAGCATGTTTTATAATTTGTTTCCACTGTATTCTTCCTGGAAATATTTTGTCTCTGACAAAAATTTCAATAAATTCATAAATATTATATTTCTGCAAAATGCTACATATATCTGGTATAAAGCCTTTTTGTTCTGTAACATCTTTTCTAGAAAGATATAGATATAGTCTGAATAAAAATATTCTTTTAGTTGTTACATTTTCTGGAAGATGGCATAATTTACCAAGAAAGTTCAGTTTCCTTTTATCAATTTCTGATATAATTCTCTTTATCCCCAGTAAACTTTCGCTCATTCCTGACCGCGTGTTTTGAGGAAAGCCTTGTAGAATTTTGGTACAATGATGCTGAAATACATCGAGCTTTCTCAAGTCTTTGAGTCTGATATTCGACCAAACTTCACAACCATAAAGGGCTGATGGTATAACAATTTTTTGGTACAAGCTGACGTAGGTAAAAGGATTGGATCTAGCTTCATTTGTGTCAACACCTACAAGAGAATAAAATGATTTTCTGCCTTTAGTACAAGATCTGTCTACTTTAGTCAAGCATTTCATATTGGAACACACAGGAATTCCAACATGCTCGGTTTCATAGGTATAGTATGATTGCCTATTTTCCAGTTAAACGTCTCACATGTTGTTTGCTTATTCTGATTAAAAACTAATACACAGCTTTTACTAACTTTGAAGGTGAAGTTCCATGTTAGTGAGTATCTGTTACATATATCAAGCATTTTTTGCAAATGGATTGGTGTGTTTGCGAGCAGAGTTATATCATCGGCTAATGCTGGATTTCCAGACGGAGTGGACCCAACAAGTAGCCCTAATTTTGACTGATGTAATTCTTGTAAAAGGTTATTAATATAAACAAGATATAAAAATGTTGATAAAACACCTCCCTGTCGAATACCCCGTTCTATTGGAAAAGGTTCGGATTTTGACTCGTTCATCAGGACAATGCTTTGAATATTTGTGTATGATTCCTTTAATACAGGTAAAATCTTTCCTTGAATGTCCAGATTTCTGAACTTTAGAAAAAGTCCGTCGTGGTTCACGGTGTCAAACGCCTTTTTAATATCTAAGAAAGCAGCAAACACTCTTGATCCTAGTTCTAAAGTGGAAAAAACAGCTTTGTGTAGATTGAAATATGCTGTTATACTACTCAGTCCCTTTTGAAACCCCTGTTGTTCAGTATTAGGGAAATTATATATAGTGCTATTACACCATGCAGTTAATCTATTGAATAAGCACTTTTCAAATAGTTTATATAATACAGGCAGCAGGGAAATAGCTCTGTAATTGTCAGGGTCCGTTTTAGATTTCCCTCCTCCTTTAAATATGGGCACAATTAACCCTACTTTCCAGTCACACGGTATGTAACACTTTTCTATTACCCCGTTGAAAAGCATTGTAATGAATTTTGTCAGTCTTCTTCCCCCGTAGCGTAAATGCTCATTTTGAATACCATCAATGCCCGGCGCTTTCCTAAGTTTGAGCTGTTTTCTGACAGAGGCTATTTCTTGAAAGCTAAATTTTACTTTAAAGATAGGTTCATCAATACAGAACTCGTCCGTTAGTTCATGATTTACAAATATTTCTCTAGATTGAGTGTACAATTTAGTAAAATATTTAGCAAACAGTCGAGATATTTCATCCGGCGCAGTCGCTAATTCACCGTCATATTTTAATTCAAAACAACATTTGGAATATTTGCTCTTGTTACGTTGTCTGTTGTACAACTTCCAAAAAAGCCTCACGTCTAATTCGGCTGCTTCATCTAAGTCTTTAAAAATATCTTCTTCATGAGCCTGTATCGCATATTCTTGAGTATTTCTAAATTCCCTTTTAGCAGTTTTATATTGCTTGTAAGATTCATGGACAAGCCCTCGTGGCCTTCCATTTTCTATCCAATTTTTCCGAAAGTAACGAGCTTTGTTATGAGCTTTCTTAACTTCTGGCGACCAATAAGGCTTTGTGTGAGGATTAAACTTTTTCCACGGTACGACCTGAAAAGCTACATCCCTCATTACAGAAATTAATTTACTATTAATGTTTTCTATTTCTTGGGGTGATTGGGGTATTGGGGGGTCGATTCACAATCTGCCTTTAATAGTCTATCTACTTCCAGTTGGTAAGCTATTAGTTTCTCATCTCCGCATTTAGACCAAGATGGAGATGGAAATATAGGAAAACGAGAGTTACAATACCTTGCTGCTGCAAACGTAAGGGTGCTGCACACAACATGATGGTCTGAGGCTATGCACGTATCGTGATTTGTAAAAACCTCACAATCAACGACCCTATCTAGCATTCTTCTGTTAACAATTATATAGTCAAGAGTTGATCTGCATGGCTCGAACGTATAATTCAGTCCTTTATTTAAATTTGACTTGTTCAATGGTATCAAATCATTGTTTTCAACAAAAGCCGTGAACACGTTACATTTATACCATGCACACCATGATGATGGTGATTCTCTGTATCTGGCATTAAAATCCCCCATAATTATTACTTCACCGTAACACGAGTAATACTCATAGAGGGATTCAATTGAGTCAATACATTCTTGATATAAATTAAGATTTTCGTCAGAGGGTAGATACACACCAAATATAAAGACTGTGACATCTTTTATCGATCGTAATTCAATGCCAACAATTCGATCATTATTGCAATGTATTTCTTTTACTGAGTAGGCCAAGTTGTTTTTAATCATAATTGATACTCCACCTCTTCTACCTTTCGAGATTAAGCGGTTTTCAGTATTATCAATTTTTATATAACACATGTAATCCCCATGAAGAGTGTCTATAAATTTGCTGGTTTGTTTTGTTAGTTTGTGTTCACATATCACGGCGATATCACATTCTAATAGGTCAAGTAAATTACTGACACATAATGCAGAAGACATAATTCCTCTGACGTTCCAAGTAAGAATGTTAAGACTGTTGTTATGCATCAGTAAGCAAGCAGACATATACACCAATAATATTGCAGTAGTCATTAGTGACATTTGAAATAACATATTTTCTATACGGTAAACAATACATGTACAATAATCAAAGCAGATTACCACTCTCTGTGATTTCTTCTCGAGTCATAGGCGTCAAAGCTGTCATGCCTATGATCGTAATCATAATCATCATGGTCGATGTCTTGGTCACGATCATCATAGTCATCATCGCGATCATGTTCCATATATTTGTTCCTATTATCACGTTTTAAGTTAAATTCCAAATTATTTCCCCTGAATTCATTGTCGTTGCGTTCGTGATTTCCTCTATGTATTTTCTGTTGGTCGTATTTTGCACGCAACTGGTTGCTAGTGAGCCAGCGCTTACATGCTACACCATTCGGCCAAACAAAGTTTTTGCTTTCTATTAAGTTTGCTTCTTCTGCAGGAATATTTACCCTCACTATTAAGTTTCGTCCATTCCTACTTTGGAAAATACGAATCACCGTCGGATGTAGTCCTCTTTCTTCCAAATAGGAAATTATCCCTGATCTCGTAGTTCGATTATCAATATTTCCTAGGTAATACCTGTACGTATTTCTGCGCGATACTCCTATAAAGACTTCGCCAGTATCATCAGTCCTTACTTCGTTTGTATCGAAGTCTGGGCCTTTTTTATCTTGTCGATGATCATATCTTCCAGAATCATTTGGTCCACCGTTGCTCGTAATAGAGGAATTGTACTGTGGGTGGATAGGACTGTATGTTACTTGACTGGTTTTGGCATTTCTATCTGTATACGATTGTTGTTGCTGGTCATGTTTTCGTTGTATTTCATCAGTATGAGTGAATTTTGGTTGGTCTCCAGCTGACTCTTTTCTTTCTTGTGCGTATTGTTTTGTTGGTGTAATAGTACTCACAGTTTGGTGTTGTATGTTCGAGTATCTATACCCGCCTGGTACAGGTTGCGGACTCAAGTGTCTAGCAGTGGCTTCTGCATATGTTACGGCGACATGTGCCTTTCCGCTAGATTCGTTATTTTGAAAGCGTAATGGTGGAGCGGTTTTTGGTATGGGTGAGCTCTTAACTACAATAATTGGACTCTTGGGAGAATCAGTGTGACCACTTGCTTTCTCACTATGTGGTAAATGCGTTTTCATTTTAGTTGATATTTGCAACACTTTGTTTGACAATTTCGAAGCATTGGCTTCAATAGCATCAAGTCGTGCTGTGTAGCTGGCTTCGTTAAAATCACCAATATTGTGAATTCTGCTCGATGCATACTTTTTAAAAGCTTCAAGTACCGTGAATTTAGCCTCAACTTCAGACACAAGTTTCTCTAAAGTAGATTGCAAGGTAGCGTTTTGCTTTTCTAGTTTATCAATTTTCTCGTCTCTCAATTGAATAAGTTTGGTAGCTTCATTTATTTCGATCTTTAAGTCATTAACCCTTACGGTCATGTTATGCAGGTCCGCTTTACATTCTGCTAATGTAAGTTCGCTTGAAGTGGAATCACTACTATCTTTACACCTGGGAGTCACTGGTGTTCTTGCGGTTGTTGATCTACAAAAGATGTCTTCTATTTCAGAATCATCTCCATTCAAGAATAAATACAAGGCATAGCAATCTTTGGCGTATTTTTTGGCACTTGTACCCTGTTTTGTAGATTTTCTTACGACAAGCCTTTTGTTTGGATAGGATGAGAGGTTGTTAGCCCTGTCGGCTAAAACAGATCTGTACCAGGACACTAAGTCCTCCTTTCCATTTGAAAGATTAGTGAGCTTCTCAGTGTATAACTGTTTTGCAAGACCGTTAAGTTCATGGTCAAACCGAGATATTGTCTCCTGGCTGGGGATATGAGAGTACTGGCTACTGAAATTAAACTCATCGGATTGATTGTAGCTGTCTTCCTCCAGGCTTTGTGCATGAGCTTGATACGGTTCATATCTACTGCAGTCCATGGTAGGGTTAATCCATTCTTGCTGCGGGCAAGGAACGCTGTTTGGTGAGATTGCCCTGAGTTGTTGATACGTACTCGTCTGACTATTCATACTGCACTCTTTGTGAGCTCGTAGACAAGCAGCTAATCATGTAAGGTTAGCACAAACGTATATTTACGTGTTTCGCTCAGTTGTATCTGGACATATATATTGAACAAACATTAAATAAAACATGGAGTCGTTAGATGGCTTTTGTTATTTCATTTGCATATGAATAGATCTGTGTTTTTAGGAAAATGTGAGTCAAAATTTTCGCCTCAAAAAAGAAAAAAACTTCAAAATTATTTCCTATACGTTATGTTACCGCACGGTACGGTCTAGGTGAGTTCAGTTATTAGACTTGCATCACACGGTGCTTATAAGTTACCTGCAAATTAATGAATTTGTCCAAAAGAAAAGTTCCAACGTTGCACAGCTTGTAAACACATCCGCCATCTTAAACGGCTAAACTCACGCAACAGCAATCGATGGGTAGTCACAGCACTGCATTTAGAATGATTGTCGATTAAGTATACAATTGTAAGATTATGCCACAGCAATTGATGATTAGTCATCTTATCAAGTACAAAAAAAGATTGAAGGGACAAATATTTGATCACCATGAAATGATGAGTATGTTGCAAGTGTCCTATATATCACCATGAAATGATGAATATGTTACAAGTGTCCTATATATCACCGTGAAATGATGAATATGTTACAAGTGTCCTATATATCACCGTGAAATATTGAATATGTTGCAAGTGTCCTATATATCACCGTGAAATGATGAATATGTTACAAGTGTCCTATATATCACCGTGAAATGATGAATATGTTGCAAGTGTCCTATATATTCTATCACCGTGAAATGATGAATATGTTACAAGTGTCTTATATATTCTATCACCATGAAATGATGAGTATGTTGCAAGTGTCCTATATATTCTATCACCATGAAATGATGAGTATGTTGCAAGCGTCCTATATATTCTATCACCATGAAATGATGAGTATGTTGCAAGTGTCCTATATATTCCATCATCATGAAATGATGAATATGTTGCAAGTGTCCTATATATTCTATCACCGTGAAATGATGAATATGTTGCAAGTGTCCTATGTATTATATCACCGTGAAATAATGAATATGTTACAAGTGTCCTATGTATTATATCACCATGAAATAATGACTCTGTTGCAAGTGTATTATATGTTCTATCACCGTGAAATGATGAATATATTATAAGTGTCCTATATATTCTATCACCATGAAATGACGATTATGTTGCAAGTGTCCTATATAACACCATGAAATGATGATTATGTTGCAAGTGTCCTATATATCACCATGAAATGATGAATATATTGCAAGTGTCCTATATATTCTATCAACATGAAATGATGAATATGTTGCAAGTGTCCTATATATTCTATCACCATGAAATGATGAATATGTTGCCAGTGTCCTATATAACACCATGAAATGATGAATATGTTGCAAGTGTTCTATATAACACCATGAAATGATGAATATGTTGCAAGTGTCCTGTATATTCTATCACCGTGAAATGATGAATATGTTGCAAGGGTCCTATACTTAGCCTCTTAAATGACTGCTGATTTCATATAAAATTTATGAAGTAAGTTTAATGATTTCTATGTTTTGCAATCCTTGGCGAGCAAAAGTTGGAAATCATTTAAAGAGTTTCGTAAATTTCGTTTGAAATCAGACCAAAATAAATGCAAAATTATATTTATTCATGACGAAAAAGGGAAAAACTCAATTTTTTTCCCTCCAATAATCTTTTGAAAATTACATTGGTTTGGTTTAGTCTGAAATTCAATCCGGCACAAATAAGTTTATACCCTGACCTGTCGTGACCTTAATACATAATCCACTTACCCATAATGATATCATACGCGATATTTTTACACGTTAACGTATAAAAAATATGAAATGATTCACAACATCGCTATAATAATTATGTCTTTTTTATTTTTACTGGCTAAATTCAAAATATAGTGCGTAGCTTGCAGTATTAATAGGAGCTTCATTACATCGGTATTTCTTTTTCTTTGATTTTTTTTTCAACTGAAAATTAAGCAATAACGCTACATGTTAAAAGTTAAAAATACGTAATTGTCTTCTTCAAAGAAACCCCTGACATTTTTTCCATCGTATCGTTACACCTGTCATACAGGAAAATAAATACTCCTCACACCCAATAATGTGTTGTACACGACAAACATTTTTAACTAAAGCATCCAACCTAATTTGTATATATGTGAAAAGTTTATATCTAACTAAAATATGTTATGGCAAACTATGATGCATATATACACTATGTATTTGTATATGTATATAAAAGTGTCTCTGAATGTGCATGTGTGTGTGTGTGTGTGTGTGTGTGTGTGTGTGTGTGTGTGTGTGTGAATGTAAATATTTGCAATCATGCATATGTGCGTGCTCAGTGTTTTGTGTGTAAAATCCATACTCTGTATGCTTTTGTTTAGCGACGTTCAATTTGTTTGTTCGAAACTCTGGGTGACATTTTTAATCCAAGGGAAAAGGTCAAATATAAGCCGCACTGGTATATATAATTGTATGATATAGCAGGTATGAATTTTGATACCTCATTATACCAAGTGAAAATTTACCTGAGGTTGCTTAGCTGTTCAAGTCCCGTTCCTATTTTACTGATATTAGAGAACTTAGAGATAAGGTCATATGCACAGAGGTTGTTCTGACACAGTTCAAGATCCTGGTGAGATTGCACTTAAGGCTCGCGGTATGGTATTCATGCATCGATTTTAAACAAATACATCGTACCACTGTTTTAAATAACCATTTTCTTCTATTGTAGAATAGTTTCCAGATACTGAGAGAGATATTCTTGGAAACTACCACAGTCAGCTGGTAAGTCAACAAATATACGTTATTCGAAAAATAGAAGCCGAAAAAAGGTATCTAACTATGTTGCATTTTAAAGTTCGCGGAAATAGTATAAACATGGTTGCTTGACATAGCAGCGACTTTTTAGTTGCTTAAATTTAGTGAATAAATACAATGCATACATATTGTAAGGCCGGCCTCGAGTGCAGGACCTCCTGGTTTGGGTAACTCGGTATAAAATGTATATGCATATGATCTTACATGTAAAGTACATACCAAATTTTCAAATACGTTGTCCATCTTTTTATGCTGCTATAATCCTGGTACATGCAATGTCTACTTTACTTAGTATGAAGATGATTTTGCATGTATTACATTAATATAATATTGCGAATGAGAAATGTTCAGTCAGCATCAGAATAATGAACTATACATGCGAAGGTAATAGCAAATAAGTTTTGCTGTAGAAAACACGAAGATTATTTTTTATGCGAGTCTCCTAATTGTGAACTCTTCGAAATTTCCTCTTCATCGAATATGTGTGAAATTGCAATACGTTTCTAGAGCCTTTGGATTAAACAATATGGACTTGAATTTATCATCTTTCACTATTAAACCGTAGAGAAAATTTAAAAAAAGAAACAAGAATATTACATAACTATTAAATCTTCGTCGAAACAACATGCAATACTATGTGCTTGTTGCAGATTAATGAGGTTTAATGCGGGGACTAGTGAATGTATACATATATCCTAAAACTACAAACTTATAAAATTAGTATTACACATCGTCTTAACATCAGCTTATTTCAGAATTTGAAGAAATACGATTTGTTAGTGCGTAGTGTAATTCCCAACAATAGCTTGCATTGGAACGAATACTGTAGTAACATCGGTTGAGGAAAGGCAGCTTACTAAACGACTTAGTCATATTTAAGAGTCATCAGGTAAAGACGATGTACTTCAGCAACAAATCCTTCAAAGTATGCTTGATACTTTTTTATCTTACAGGGGCAATTTAGAACAAAATGAGATTACATAATTGTCGTTCGTTCCTTCTTAAGGAATTGACGAGATCGCGTCTGGTAAAATACGATCGGTCATCGAGAAATTTCGAAGCATATGGGTTGATATTTCTTATACAGCTTTTATTACCCTGGCCAGATATAAAAAAAAATAGGAACATGTTGTACCTTGTTAATTTTGAGATTCCAACATTTTTATAAAATTCTATCAGTGCGATATTTGATATTATGATATACCAAGTCTGCTCTTTCAAACCTAACGTCGAATTTTGACAAAGGAAGACCATGGAATTGCAAAAAATAAATATATTACTATGGTAAAAATGTGCAATTTACGAAGAAACACTTTCTTGAAAGGGGAATAGGATGATTTATAAACAAGGTTTATCACAATATTGCTGCATTTTAAGTTCAAAAATCTAGTACCATTGTACGTTATACCTCCTCAAAAGAACATAACCCCATAATATTTCATATCCATTCTTTGTACCGTTGTATGTGGTACCTCCTCAAAAGAACATAACCCCATAATATTTCATCTCCATTCCTTCTACCATTGTATGTTGTACCTCCTCAAAAGAACATAACCCCATAATATTTCATCTCCATTCCTTCTGGAATTCTGATACTCAATGTCCATCTCTACTAAAATACCACCAATTACCGTAGTGTACTTGCTTACAAGTCCGGTCCAATTGCAAACAATATAAACCTGATTTGCCCTCGTATAATGGGCCGGCAGATCAGGGTCCATGTTGTTTGTTCTACTGATTACTCCTAACAAAGTACATAAACCCAGATATGACGGCGCATTATGCGACGTCAGATCTGGATCCATGCAGTTTGCAATTGGATTCCACTTTATTTTGCGAGTATCGACGGTAGGTTTGCATCATCACCACTCTCTATAGCTGAGCTATGACTTAAAGAAATGGATAACCCCGGAAGACAATCGAACATTGAACGACAGTAAAATGCCCTTGCATGAAAAGCATTGTATATCAGAAAAAATATAAATGAAGCAACAGGATTATATTACACATGATCTACTTGGATCTTGTATTGATTTAATAACATCATCGCTTTCAATCGCTTTCTTTAAGTTTATTTCTCTTAAAATACACCTCCACAAGTTTCGGGTTGGAATCCACACTCCCATTCATGACGTTAAATAAGACTGAATAATGCACATTGTCTGATATAATTAATACTTGTCAAAATATTTTCCATTGTTCTATGGGTGATTTATTTTTGGGTTGGTTCTGTGCATGATATAAGACAGACTATCCTTCAATTTATAAGATAGTATTTGTAATTATAGTTATTACATATAATCATGTAGTACAACGTTTTGATTTTAGCTAATAAGCTGCTTTGAAAAATGTATAATGTACAATATAAAGATTATCAGTAATGCTTATGATAGCTTGCAAACAAACTAAATTCTTCCTCAATCAACATCAGGTTGAAATACACACTTCAATGAATTATATACCTTTATATTCTGCCCCACCCCCACCCCACCCCCCGCAGTTGCGGGTGTTGCATGCGCGGTTGCTACGCCACTGTCTTGATTATTTTGCCATGTTTTTCATCTCAGTAAGAACATTTTAGCTTGATCTTCCTCGCACGGAAAAAAAAAATACTGACTCACTTAATTTATTATTATTATTATTATTATTATTATTATTATTATTATTACCATATATACTCGCGTATAACCCGATACCAACTACAAACTGCATAGACACATATCTGCCATTGCATAATGCGCCGGCAGATCTGGGTCTATGCAGTTTGTAAGGACTAATCAGTAGAACAAACAACATAGACCCTGATCTGCCGGCGCATTATGCGACGGCAGATCAGGGTCTATGTTGTTTGCATTTGCATTTGGACCCGGTTTATGCACGAGTATATACGGTATTATTATTATTATTATTTGCCCTCGAAATCAAACTGTGAGTCTGAGTGTGACTGATTTGTTATTTAACTCTCCATAGACCCTTACAATAAATTAGAAGCCATAAAATGTTTGACTGCCTAGACAAAGTGCATCATTTAAGTGTTTGGCTCCAACGCAAGATTGTGCCTAGTGACACCTGATTTCGCTCTTGCTATTTAAATCAAGGCACGTCTGTAATAATCAAGGCTTGTTTGCAGCGACAAATTGGCTTTCCTTTAACAAATGTTTATATCTATGCCAATAACAAATCAGTAGCACTCGGAATGTTGTTGCGGGAGGAATATTTACATCTGAGATATATTATTCAATTTTTTTTAAGAAAAAGAACATGAAAATAATTCTTCCGTCTAGTATTATTTACTACAAAATTGTAAGTAAAAACACAATCGAGCTGTATATATAATTGTTTGCATTGTTATGATATTTGTACTTTTTTCTGCATGATAAATTCACGCTTTCACTATTATTCAATCTGGGATTTGACGAAGATGAAGGCATCCGTTGACAACAACGTGGAGTGGTTTTAATAACACCTATCCCCTGCGGAGGGTAGTAAGGAGGCTAATCGTGAGCATAAATGTACATTAGTTGTACATTCTTTGTGAGGTTTTTGTGGTTAGCTCATGCTTTTCTGTTGTGTAAAATATGGTGAGGGGATGCATCTTGATAAGTACTACACCATCACTACAAAAAATTGGTCACTGTGACCTATATTTCCCGCTTCAATGAATTTGGTTAAATTTTGAGTTTTAAGTATATTTTTCACGCTCTGTTCATGCTAGAATCATCAAACTAGATGACTGTATGCACTGAGAAATTTCCGGCGAAGAAAATGTATGATTTTTTTTTCTCTGTAAATTACTGTGCCAACATACACCCGAGGCATATATTTGTCTCACGGAAATAGCCGAGAACGCTCCGGTTGCATCATACAGTCAATACTATTGTAGAAATAGCCGAGGAGGTCCGAATAGATTGGGTTTCTTTTTATGCGGAGAAATTTATGGCATGATCTTCTGTAAATTACTGCGCCGACAAACACCCTAGGCATACTTTTGTCTCCCATAAATAGCCGAGAAAGTTCCGCATGTTGCATGCACTGTACATACTACCCTATCCGGAACCATGATACTTGATGAGGGAATTGCATCTTGATGAGCACTGCTCCATCATTTCAGAAGTAGGTCATTATGGCCCATGTGTTACGCTTCACTGACTTGAGTTACATTTGTCTTACAACTAAAGAAGCTCATAGTGACCTATATTTCATCTTTTACAGGCTTGGTTAAGTTCTTGCGTTAAGCTCATGACCACATGTGGTTTTGGCATGCTGTATGCATACTATCCTACCTAGAATCATGAAATTTCATGAGTGGATGGATCTTGATAAGTTACATATCCCTTTTTGCAAAAACAGGTGTTTGTGACTTATATCTCATGGTTCAGTGACTTTTTCGAAATTCTGTATTTAAAGTGTTTTATGTTCCAATCATGAAACTTTATAGTCTTATGCATCTCGGTTGTTACATCACCCTTACAACCATAGGACACAGTTACATCACCCTTACAACCATAGCACATAGTTACATCACCCTTACAACCATAGGACACAGTTACATCACCCTTACAACCATAGGACACAGTTACATCACCCTTACAAACCATAGGACATAGTTACATCACCCTTACAACCATAGGACATAGTTACATCACCCTTACAACCATAGGACACAGTTACATCACCCTTACAACCATAGGACATAGTTACGTCACCCTTACAACCATAGGACACAGTTACATCACCCTTACAACCATATGACACAGTTACATCACCCTTACAACCATAGGACACAGTTACATCACCCTTACAACCATAGGACATAGTTACATCACCCTTACAACCATAGGACACAGTTACATCACCCTTACAACCATAGGACACAGTTACATCACCCTTACAACAATAGGACATAGTTACATCACCCTTACAACCATAGGACACAGTTACATCACCCTTACAACCACAGGACACAGTTACATCACCCTTACAACCATAGGACATAGTTACATCACCCTTACAACCATAGGACATAGTTACATCACCCTTACAACCATAGGACACAGTTACATCACCCTTACAACCATAGGACACAGTTACATCACCCTTACAACCATAGGACATAGTTACATCACCCTTACAACCATAGGACACAGTTACATCACCCTTACAACCATAGGACATAGTTACATCACCCTTACAAACCATAGGACACAGTTACATCACCCTTACAACCATAGGACACAGTTACATCACCCTTACAACCATAGGACACAGTTACATCACCCTTACAACCATAGGACACAGTTACATCACCCTTACAACCATAGGACACAGTTACATCACCCTTACAACCATAGGACATAGTTACATCACCCTTACAACCATAGGACATAGTTACATCACCCTTACAACCATAGGACATAGTTACATCACCCTTACAACCATAGGACACAGTTACATCACCCTTACAACCATAGGACACAGTTACATCACCCTTACAACCATAGGACATAGTTACATCACCCTTACAACCATAGGACATAGTTACATCACCCTTACAACCATAGGAGATTACTGTGACATATTTTATCCTTAACTAAAATGGGTAAGTATTTGTGCTACATCCTAGTCTACTTAGAAGGTTCTTTCTGACCAGTACAGTTGGAAATATGAACGCCTATGTTTATTAAATGGAAAATTTTCCGCATTAAGGACTATACACTGTATATTGTGATAGGTTACTCTTATCAGGTTAACTGCGTATTGCACACGTGCATGAATGTAGGAATGAGATGAGCGGACTGCATGCTGCATGCTTTTCATGTGAGACTTCACCTGTAGTGTCTAATTAAGGTAATTATTGGTGTATGAACTAGCTTCTACTACTGGTTGTCAAGGTTACTCAGAGTCTGCGAGTTTCACCCAGTAAAATCAGGCTTCTATGGTGAACAATGATAATAGTTTCTTAAGCAGATTTTAAGAACAATGATTTTAAAAAATACAAAAAACAACGTTATTCTCTGGTTTTTATCAACTCATTTTAGTACCTCTACTTCGATAGCATACAAAGGACTATTCTTTTTTTACTATTTAATTGATTTTGTTTGGTTCGGTTACAGTAGGTACGTAGGTAGGTGGGTAGGTTTGTTGGTTAGTTTACGGCATGTTAGCCCAATAACGCCTGTTAAAAATTAATTTTTAATTTTAAAAAGACTAAAAGTTCAAATGTAAAGAGTAAAAAAATGCAACAAAAAAACTTTAATAAGAAAAGTGGCCAACATGTCGTTGTCAGGATTACTTCAGTCTGAACTAACATTCTGCATGATAATTAATGTTTACAATGGCTACTCACGTAGAGGTGATCCATGTAATGCTTGATTACACTCTGGTTGTCTTCTGGCATATACCTTATAGTTTTCATTATCACGTCATGTTAAAAAGGCCTTCAAGTAATATTTCGCATAACAACAACCCTTTACCAGGCAGAAAATCACCGTGTAATTACACTCTTTTTACATCGTTTTATAGTACGTTTTCATCATGAGGTCCACCCAAGCAGTACCAGATCGATGTACACTTTAACATAATTTTAAAAAATATTTCACATATTATACCAATCATTACATAGAAGCGTCCTTCACGCAAACTCTCATTTTTTGCACACGTTTCTTTGCATTATGCTGACAAATTCATAAGGCAATTGTTTCACTAGAAAAGGATGAAAGATTAAACAATTGACACAAAGTTCGAAGATTAAGAGCAATTGTGGCATTAGGTTACAATTAACCAGACTAAACTTTTTATCCTTGTGAAGTTCGCATTATAAGGGGTTAGAAATCTCTTATCTTTATATTAATTGCTTCTTTTTGTTTTTTGGTTGCTTTTTTGCTCTCGCAATGGTATGATGCTTTTTTATGCGTTGCATTTTGAAAGGAAGTGTCGTAAAATTGTCCACAGACAGCTCTTCCTAAATCTGCAATTATAAGACAAGCGCAAAGCATCAATCTTAAAAAAGTATATATATATATATATATATATATATATATATATATATATATATATATATATATATATACATTCCTAGATCTAGCAAGGGTATAACAATTTTGTCATAAATTCTATTTTAAAAGAAAATGTCGTTAAATTTTCCATATAGAGCTCTTCCGAAATCTACATTTTTAAGTACAAAACATCAATCAACTTCTATTTGATCTCTCATTATATATATATATATATATATATATATATATATATATATATATATATATATATATATGAATATGAAATTTATAAATTTATAAGACAGTTGTGACAATAGAAATGAACCAGTTAGTTATATAATTTCTTGATAGACAAAAATACGCACGCACTGAATCATACCTGTAGAGATACTAACTGACATCATTTATTTAAAAAGTTAAGCTGATTAAAGACCATTTTGCTTTCCCACTCCTGGATCACCAGTTAACATGGTAAGGTACTGAAGATATCGTTCGAATTCGAATCGCCCAAAAATATAAATTAATTGGAGATCCTGATGCTTCAAAAGACTATTCTGAATCTCTCTCATCAGTTAAGAATGTTTTATGCCTTCTATATGCTTCGTATTGTAAGTTAGCAATAGTTTGCTTTGCTGGTTTGGAATAGTGCTAAAAAATAAACTCTATTTTGAATCGGTTTTTTAATCATTAGAATGGCCTGAAACTGATCTAAATCTGTTCGTTCAGTTTAAATATAGACTCTCAATACTCTTTTATTTATTATTAATAATAACATAGTAGTAGTAGCAGAAGTAGTAGTAGTAGTAGCAGTAGTAGTAGTAGTATTTCATACTGATTTTCTTTTTTTCGAAATGCAACCCGATCATATAATGAAGAGTGCACAATTTGAAACCTATCTTATGCAGAAGAATTTATCACACAGTATTTAAAGCCTGTAAGGCTCTACATGAATTTGTCATGATTGCTTCTTGTATTGTATGCTTCTAGAAGAGTTACCCCTTGATCTTCAGCGTTACCACCATTTCTTCTTGGCCTTTAATATTTAAAATTGATGCATATTTTGGTTTTATAGTCTAAGAACTTGGCACGTTAGAATGTATAGATAAGAACTTTTCTGAAGGTACAGAAACCAGCAAGTCAATTTTTTCTCAGACTTAGAAGGTCTCAATCCTTCCAAATTGGTATAAAAGGGCGCAGATTCCAAATATTCGGTCTGATTCTGAGGGTCAAACCAATAGGCCAGCAGATAGACCAGACAGCAAAGTGTCCTATTAACACCAATTTGGACCTTTTGGGACTATCGAATGGTCCCGATTGTCCTAACCTGGAAGAGACCTTGCAAAGCACAGCACTTCCTGGGCGGAATCTGGGCCTTCGATGTAACTTACCTTAAAATTTCATAACGAAGGCTGTCATCTTTATCTGTTATTTTCTTCCAACATAATATTTTGTGTCAAAAGATTATATTAAGATGTAATGTGAATTTATTTATTTTCGGTTGCTTCAAACCACAAAGTGAACGATTAAATGAGTAATGGTTCATTAGTGAAGTGTTATGTATGATGTTTATATAATATTATAAATATTTTAGGAAATTGTAAATGTTTCTTCACTTTAATATTTGCTTAAATCTTAATGTTATCAGGAAAAACATGTTTAACTAGTGTCCTTGAATTAGGTTGTTTTGATCAATATGTTTTCTCAATTTGAAGGTCAAGGTTGAATTTTGTTTACAGTTAGAATTCCATTAAGATGACTCATATTCTAGAACATTCTGTCATGTGACCAATCTTTATATATACCATGTTTGGTGGACATTTATTCAGTTTTGACATTACCATCAGTCTTGTAAAGAGCTATTACAGTTGTGAAAATTCATTCCAAATTCTAAGAGAGGAATTATTTTAAATATTCATTGGATTATAACAGTGCTCATAAACTTTTGGATTTTGGATTTTTAATTGATGATTTTGGAATTTAAGTGAACTTATTCAGATATTTTGGAATACTTCATTTTGACTTCAGCACATCAAGATTTCTAGTACATCAGGACTTTGGAGACCATTAGCACATCTTAACATTCAAGGACACAGCCGTGAATTCGGAACATTCTATATTTATGACTTGTGATTAGAACAATCATTCTTATTGGATTATTAGGATTTCAAAACACATTACTGTAAGTGACTTTTTGATTTTTCATTTTAATTATCTAGTAATAAATTGCTTGTTGATTTTTACTTGATTTGTTGGTTTCACTTTCTTTCTGTTACATTTTTCTTAGACCATAGAGTCGTAACAGAAATTGGGGGCTCGTCCGGGATCTGAATTTCTTTAAAGCATATTAGAGATATTAAAGTTATCTTTGAAATTCATATTGATTTTGTCTTGGAATTTTTTTTTTTGTCTTTGGCAAAGATTTTTAAATAGAGAAATTTTTTTGTGTGAAACCAACAAGCATTTACAATGGCATCTAATGTTCAGAATTTCATTTCAAAACTTACCCAGGAGGGGTTAGAATGCATGAGAAAGGATGAGTTGCTCGAGCTTGCCAGAAAATACAGTCTATCTGAGGCAAAAGTATCATTGACAAAACAGGAAATAAAGATTATTTTAATTTAGTATTTAGTAGGAAAGGGAATTTTTGAAAATAGTGCTTTAAGTTTGAAGAGAAAGCCCGTATCTGGTTCTGACAGGAAATTAAGGGAATTAGAGTTAAAGAACCAGATGAATTTAGAGTTGGCAAAGCTTCAGATTCAGAGAGAGAGAGAGAAAGAAGAGAGGCAGATACAGATGGAGAGAGAGAAAGAAGATAGGCGGATACAGATGGAGAGAGAGAAAGAAGAGAGGCAGATGGAGAGAGAGAAAGAAGAGAGGCAGATACAAATGCAGAAGGAAGAGAGGCAAATACAAATGCAGATGCAAAGAGAAGAAAGGGAAATGCAATTTAAATTAAGAGAATTAGAACTGGCAAACAGAGCACACTCCACTCCTTTAAACACAAGTTCAGGTTTTGATGTTACTAGATATATTAGGTTAGTACCCCCTTTTCAGGAAAAAGAAGTAGATAAATACTTTCTTCATTTCGAGAAAATAGCTGAAAACTTGAAATGGCCCAGAGAGCATTGGACTTTGTTATTACAAAGTGTACTTATTGGCAAAGCTCGTGAAGTCTACACTTCACTGTCAGTACAACAAAGCACTGATTATGATGTGGTTAAGGAGTACATCTTGAAAGCTTATGAGTTGGTACCAGAGGCATATCGACAAAGGTTTAGGAATTGTAGAAAAGAAACTGGACAAACTCATGTCGAATTTGCAAGGGATAAAGAACAACTATTTGATAGGTGGTGCTCAGCCAAGAAAGTTGATCAAGGTTATGATAACCTCCGACAGCTCGTATTAATTGAAGAGTTCAAGAGGTGTATCCATAGTGATGTTAAAACCTATCTTGACGAGCAGAATGTGGAAACTTTGGAAAATGCTGCTCGTATGGCTGATGATTATTCCTTGACTCACAAAATTTCATTTGGTAATAAATCGTCCTCTCAGCAGTTTTCTGGTAAGAAACCATTTCAATGTCATTCGAGTACTTCCAAATTTCACAACAGCACAACTGTTAGGAATCAAACATCTGATAAGACTGATCAGAAATCCTTATCTCTTCCTACGTGCACTTATTGCAAAACGAAAGAGCACGTTATTTCTGATTGCTTCAAGTTGAAAAATAAGCAACAGAGTAAAGACAGAGCTTTTCCAAATGCTCTTATTTCTACGAGGTCAAGGTCACGGTCTTGTATTGAAAGCAATACATTTGTTGGGTCAAACAAACCCCAGTCTGATTCTATTTTAGAGGCTTATGAACCATTCATGTCAGAAGGTTCTATATCACTTATTGGTGATTCTGCCAAACCTATCCCAATTAAAATATTAAGGGACACTGGAGCTTCTCAGAGTCTTTTATTATCAGGTACTTTGCCTTTGTCTGAGGAGTCTTCTTCAAGTGAAAGTGTTCTTGTTCAGGGAGTAGAGTGCGGCTTTGTAAATGTTCCTCTCCATTGTGTAAATTTGGCATCAGACTTAGTTTCTGGACCTGTGACTGTTGGGGCAGTGACTTCTTTACCCATAGAGGGTGTTCATTTATTACTAGGCAATGACCTAGCTGGAGATAAGGTTGTGGTTAATCCACTTGTAACTGACAAGCTGTGTTTGGATCAGAAAGTTGATCCTGTCGAAATTGAAATCCCTGATTTGTACCCTGCTTGTGCAGTTACTAGAGCTATGGCAAAAAGAGCTCTTGAGAGTGATGTTGATCAGGATATTATTCCTTTAGCTGACACATGTATTGGTCAGTCTTTTGATGAGGTCACTTTTTCCTCAGGTATTGATCAATCAAATGGTATTGATCACAGTGATCCTCTTTTGGCAACTCATTCTCTTTGTTCTAATCAGGATGACAAACGACAATCCCTTGTCGTTGAACAGGAGCAAGATCCCGAGATATCTTGTTTGTTTCAGAGGGCTATTAGTGAAACTGAAGCCACACAAGTTCCAGTGTGTTACTTTGTGAAAAATGGGGTCCTTATGAGGAAATGGAGACCACCTGATGTACCCGCTGGTGACGAGTGGTCAGTGAGCTATCAAATTGTTGTTCCTAAGTCATATAGACAGGAAATTCTTAATTTAGCCCATGAAACTCCTTTGGCTGGTCATTTAGGAGTCCGTAAGACTTATCACAAGATCTTGAATCATTTTTATTGGCCGAAACTCAAAAGTGATGTTTCTAAATACTGCAGATCTTGTCACACTTGTCAAATGGTAGGAAAACCCAATCAGAAAATACCTAAGGCTCATGTGCAACCTATTCCTGCATTTGATGAACCATTTAGTAGAATAATGGTAGACTGTGTTGGTCCTTTACCTAAAACCAAGTCAGGCAACCAATACTTGTTGACCATCATGTGTGCATCTACAAGATTTCCAGAGGCAATTCCTCTGAGAAATATAAAAACTAAAACTATTGTGAAAGCTTTGGTGAAGTTTTTTACACTTGTTGGCCTTCCCAAATCTGTCCAGTCGAATCAAGGGTCAAATTTTATGTCTGGAATTTTCCAACAAGTTATGCATGAATTAGGCATCCAACAGTTTAAATCTTCTGCCTATCACCCTGAAAGTCAAGGTGCTTTGGAAAGATTTCATCAAACTTTGAAGAATATGATTCGATCATATTGCTTTGATACAGAAAAGGATTGGGATGAGGGTGTTCATTTGTTGTTGTTTGCTGTTAGGGAATCAGTTCAAGAGTCGTTGGGTTTTAGTCCCTTTGAACTAGTTTTTGGTCATACTGTCCGTGGACCATTGAAATTATTGAAAGAGAAACTTCTTTCAAATGAAGATTCAAAGATTAATCTTCTTGATTATGTTTCTGATTTCAAATACAAGTTGTCAAAGGCCTGTGAAGTAGCAAGAACTAATCTTCACACTCCCCAGTCAAAAATGAAATTAAGGTATGACAGAAATTCACAGGAAAGGAGTTTTAAACCTGGTGACAAAGTTCTGGCTCTCTTGCCCATAACTCAAAATCCTCTTCAGGCTAAATTTTATGGTCCTTATACCGTTGAAAAGAAAGTAAATGACTTAAATTATATCATTAACACTCCTGGGAGACGGAAACAGAAACAACTTTGTCATATAAATATGTTAAAGGAATATTTTGACAGAGATAGCTCAGCTAATTATTCAGTTAATTTAGTTGTACCTGTCCCACACAGTGAAGATATCAACGATGGAATACGATCAGACTATAGTGACTCTGGTATAACCAATCTTCGGAATTCAGAAATATTGAACAACCTAGACCAGAAACTTTCACATCTACAACAACAGGAAAGAAATGAACTAAAACAGCTATTACATGACTATGAGCACTTGTTTCCCGATGTTCCAACACGAACAAGTAAAATTTATCATGACGTTGACATTGTAGATTCTGCGCCTGTGAAACAGCATCCTTATGGGATGAATCCTCTCAAACAGAACTATCTGAAGAAAGAAATTCAGTATTTACTGGAGAATGATTTCATAGAACCAAGTAAAAGTAACTGGAGTTCACCGTGTGTTCTTGTTCCCAAGCCAGATAATACATTCCGTATGTGTACTGACTATAGAAAAGTCAACAGTGTCACAAAAACTGATTCATTTCCAATCCCAAGAATGGACGATTGCATTGATTAAATTGGAAATGCGGAATATGTCACCAAGTTTGACCTTTTAAAAGGATTCTGGCAAATTCCACTGACGGAAAGGGCAAAAGAAATTTCAGCATTTGTAACTCCAGATGGACTTTATCAATATAAAGTCATGCCGTTTGGAATGAAAAATTCGCCTGCAACGTTTCAACGTCTGATGAACATGATAACATTTGGTCTTGATAATTGTGACGCTTATATCGATGACGTCATTATCTACAACAACACCTGGGAAGATCATTTGGAAACCATTCGAAAATTCTTCGATCGACTCAGTGATGCGAATCTGACAATTAATTTGAGCAAAAGTGAGTTTTGCCATGCTTGTGTCACATTTTTAGGACATATTGTGGGACAAGGTCAAGTTAAACCTATAGAAGCTAAGGTCAAAGCTATCTCTGAATTTCAAGTTCCAATTTGTAAAAAGCAACTGATGCGATTTCTAGGTATGGCTGGATATTATCGGAAATTTTGTTCCAATTTTTCCAAAATTGCTGAACCTTTGACAAGTTTATTGAGTAAGAAAGACAAATTTCATTGGTCTGACAAGTGTCAGGAATCTTTTGACAAGTTAAAGGCCATGCTTAAGAATGCACCTGTTCTTTCTGCACCAAATTTTAGCCAATCATTTAAATTATCTGTTGATGCAAGTGATGTAGGGGTTGGTGGAGTATTGATTCAGGAAGACAAAAGTGGTGTGGATCACCCTGTGTGTTATTTTTCTAAAAAAACTAAACAAGCACCAGAAAAACTATTCCACAATTGAGAAGGAATGTTTGGCTTTGATATTGGCTTTACAGCATTTTGAAGTGTATGTCACCTCAGCTCTTTCTCCAATTATTGTGTACAGTGATCACAATCCCCTTACTTTCATCAACAAAATGAAAGATAAAAATCGGAGATTGTTGAGATGGAGTTTGATATTGCAGGAATATAACATTGACATCAAACACATCAGGGGAAAAGACAATGTGATTGCAGATGCACTCTCACGTGCCTAGAAATGTAATATTGCTTGATGTAATTAAGTCCAGTATCATAAAACATGTTCTTATGTAATTTGGGTTATTGTCTTATTAGATGTATATTCAAAAGAAAGCTTTATTATATAAATCTTTCTTTTTCTTTATGAGGGGAGGTGTTATGTATGATGTTTATATAATATTATAAATATTTTAGGAAATTGTAAATGTTTCTTCACTTTAATATTTGCTTAAATCTTAATGTTATCAGGAAAAACATGTTTAACTAGTGTCCTTGAATTAGGTTGTTTTGATCAATATGTTTTCTCAATTTGAAGGTCAAGGTTGAATTTTGTTTTCAGTTAGAATTCCATTAAGATGACTCATATTCTAGAACATTCTGTCATGTGACCAATCTTTATATATACCATGTTTGGTGGACATTTATTCAGTTTTGACATTACCATCAGTCTTGTAAAGAGCTATTACAGTTGTGAAAATTCATTCCAAATTCTAAGAGAGGAATTATTTTAAATATTCATTGGATTATAACAGTGCTCATAAACTTTTGGATTTTGGATTTTTAATTGATGATTTTGGAATTTAAGTGAACTTATTCAGATATTTTGGAATACTTCATTTTGACTTCAGCACATCAAGATTTCTAGTACATCAGGACTTTGGAGACCATTGGCACATCTTAACATTCAAGGACACAGCCGTGAATTCGGAACATTCTATATTTATGACTTGTGATTAGAACAATCATTCTTATTGGATTATTAGGATTTCAAAACACATTACTGTAAGTGACTTTTTGATTTTTCATTTTAATTATCTAGTAATAAATTGCTTGTTGATTTTTACTTGATTTGTTGGTTTCACTTTCTTTCTGTTACATTTTTCTTAGACCATAGAGTCGTAACAGAAGACAAAAGGACCGATTCCCTTTCAGATGTGTGTCCATGAAGTTACGTACCACGAAAATGCCATTGTTGCACACTAACGAAAATTGATATCCACGAAAGTAATAAATTCACTAGCACTTGTACATCCAGATTTAGAGACGAAAGTAATTAATTCGCTAGCACTTGTACGTTTTGTCTTAGAGACGAACGCAATTAATTCATTAGCACTTGTACGTTTTGTCTTAGAGATGAAAGTAATTAATTTACTGGCGTTTATACGTGTTGTTTTAGAGACAAAAGTAAAGAATTGAATAGCACTTGAATAACGTGTAGTGAACGCTGTTTCAGTAATTACCTCAATCCATTGTCCGACCGTTGAATAACGTGTAGCAAACACTGTTACAGTAATTACCTCAATCCATTGCCCGACCGTTGAATAATGTCTAGCAAAACTTAATCAGATACAATTTGCAATTTTCAGGAGTTTGTTGTATACATGTAATTAAGCCAGTGTTATTTAATATGACGTGATCGTCAAAATAAACCATGGAAAGACAAACCAACATATATTTGTGAAAATAGACATTTTAAGACGTGGACCCAAACGTTTCCATTGGTAAAAGTCAGTAGAAACTAATGCATTTAAATTCTTGTAACAACAACTTTTCTAGACGTAAAATGCTAAAGAAACCACCAAAGGTAAATTCAACCATCCACGGAGGGCGGCTTCAAAGTAGAAACTTAAATTTTGTTTTGTGTACTGTTTTTATTTAAAGCTGTTATCTGAATGCGTTGGTCAAGAACTTTTGGTATGGCACAGGGAGATCAAAACCCTGAAATAGGACAATAGTTATAGTAACTATTGCATGTAGAGGAATTGAAAGGAAAATCGCAGATAATGAGCTTTAAATGACCATTGTCCACCAAACATATTTGGCATAAACCAGATCAGACACTGAAGCACTTAATCTATTAACATGAAGAACTAATGAAGATTTTAAAAGCATGTGAAGACTTATGGTAGACCGATAACATTTGTACCTGCATATTAAAAGTAAATAAGTTTCATCTTTATTTGAGATGGTAAACACCTTTTATTTTCATAAAACATCATTTCATCATTAACGCCGGTATTAAAGAACGACCAATAAAATCTCCTTTCACGACAATTAGTCTAGACAGGAAATTGCAGTCAGCCTTCTTCTGGACCGGATATCAACAATCAACAGCGTAAAAAGATTTGAAAAAGAACACGGTGCTTTAGGTTTTCATGATAATTTTTCAAAACCAGATAGACATGCCGAACATGTATTGCCTGCATTTCCCTTTGCAAAACTTGTACGTAATAGACATGCCAAACAATCTAGCAATCCGTCTTAAATATATTTTTATATGCATACCTAGTGTGTAACATAAAATAGCAAACATAGAAGTGAATCATGGTTCTTATGAAATCTGATTTTTACATACACATACATTCATACACCATATGATACATGCAATTGTTACTATTAATTTATATTTATAAAAACATTTAGATTCAAAACAGCATAAGGTGACACAAATCTGGGTTGGTTGTTTTTTATTTGTTTTGTTTTTCTTTCTCAATAAATATATACCCTCATGCTCTTTAATTCATGGAAAAGCAATCTTCTGAATATTACACTTCTCCCGAAACTTTAAGTAAACTTCTAAAATACTTTAGGCGATTTTATTTTAAAACTCCTTTCGTATAAATAGTATAAACCTCCATCATCTGAACTCCTCAGGTGACACGATAAACTTCGGATAAACAGAAAGTTGGATGTAATGTTCCATACAAATGTATATTATTTCGTTGCGATTAATTTGATGATCTGCCTGCAAGGAGCGGGTTATGATATCGAATCAGTTGTTATCAGGGACACTTTCTGTATAATACATGAATTGTACACGTTGAAGATGAGTCTTTTTCAATAAAAACTGGATAACGCTAAACAAATTTAAAGGACGGGGAGGATAAACTTCTCTAGCTGTAATACTATTATCCAACTACAGACACTGCATTTTGTTTCCTTTGTCTAAATCAATTTAATTGCCATGAGAACATTGCATTAGCCCTCTGGCACGGGTGATGTTTGGCAACAATTAAAAAGCATCAAAGCATTATACCCCGTCGATTTCAGTCTCCCTTGTACCCAGTGATAACTTACACAGCCAATTTGTGCTCAATTATGGAGATCTAACTGTCGCTGTCGAACATTAGCAGCTAGGACAATTGGTAAAAGACATAAATAAATCTTCAAACGATGCACATTGACATCGAATCACCTCGGATATCATCGTAGTAGAGCGGCTTGGTTTATTGTCAAAAGTGACGAGAAGGTATTGCTGTAACTATTTTAGCTATTTTAGTCAATTACTCAAGCAAAAGGGGAATATGTAAAAGGGTTGAAGCAATAGTCATCCTTTCGTCTGGTGACCAAAACAGTGCCCTTAGTGTTGCTGTTGTTGGTGATGGTGTTGCTACTGTTGCTACAGTTCCTATAGTTTTTGTTGATCTTATATCTATCTGTTACCTGTCGTTTGTTAATATGCGCTTTTTATGCTCCCGCGGTTTATAAATAACTGTTGTCTTTATAATCTATAGTCATGCACTTTTCTTTAAGTTATTCCCGAGTTTTATGTTAATCTCCTTTGCTTATTGCCACAGGGGTTATAATATACTAACCGTGGAGTGCAAGTATTCTGCCAAATGAAAGATTCAAAATTTTTTGAATTCTATATCCTTATATCTTCTTATGGTCTTAAATGTTGTGTTTCGTTTCATTTGTATTTGTTGATTTCATGGGACTGATTAGTTTACTTTTTTTTTTGGTCTGAAAGGCATATCTTTTTTTTTCAAACAATAACAATTAACAAACTTTCATTCTAAACTTATTAAAATGGAGGATGGTGTGAAATTACCAGTCTTCGGATAAATTAAACATTGATTTTTGTATCTACAAGTTTCCGGAACTATATTCCATAGTTTTCGACAATTTATTTGTTGTTGTTGCTATGATAATAAAACCTTTATTAAAGCGAAAACCGAACCTATTGCATGTAGAGTACAGATCAACTTGCAAGGAAAAACACGTTTTTTGAGCAAAGACAATATACGCACATAAATTGGAGGAAATAAAGTTAAAATGGTCAATCACAAATAAATACATCGGGAGTTTTGGACATTAGTTTCTTTCTTTTTATTAAATGTTGTAATGTACACGAGGATTGATATGAAAATGACAACAAGGTTTTTGTTTCAAATAAAATAAATTCAGCAGTTTCTCTTATCGTGTAATATATTCAAGCACGTTGTTGAAATATTTTTATGTTCATGCGGTATATATTAACTTTTCTGATTCAAATTAGTTTCACGAAACGTTTTCATGCCATTGTGAAAACGTGTAACTCAAAAATAAAATTCACTATTTTTGTAAATTTATAAATATTTTCCTTATGTCTCCCTTAAACACCTTTTGTCTCTTTATCCAACAGATCTAGCTAGCAAACCAGACGTAAGATGAATGCATACATGCGTATGGATTCAAATAAATAATGAATACAAAGTTATAATAATTAAAAAAATATTAATCTCATTTGTAAATGAATGTCACAAGCGGTTTTATAATAAAATTATCCGCTCAAGACAGTTGTAAATTTTCAGCCGAATTGCAGAATTGGTAATATCACTAGAATTAGTTAATTAATAAACTAAATGGCATTATTAGTCAATCAGTTAATTAACAAACTAAATGGCATTATTAGTCAATTAGTTAATTACAAACTAAATGGCATTATTAGTCAATTAGTTAATTAATAAACTAAATGGCATTATTAGTCAATTAGTTAATTAATAAACTAAATGGCATTCTTAGTCATTGCTAAGTGCTATAGCACAAATTGGTTTCCATACAGATGGGACAGATCAACAGTCGTTGTGGAAACCAATAAAAACTAAATGGGGGAAGTACATTTCAAAATTATTAAATAAAGCCTGCAAAGTACGTAACACGCCCTATTTCGAAAGCATCCCATTAAAATCTAATTTTAGGAAAATTCTATTTCTTGAATATATAACAAAGCAAACCGACGAGTTTGATTTCACATAGCGAATAAAACCTGAATGAGTTTAACCTGAAAATATACCAGCATCTGCACCTGATCATTATTTTCACGTTTTCACGTTTACCAGAAATCTTTCAGGCCATTTGGTTTGGTAATAGATCAAGGGGGCAAATCTCTGGTGTGCTTGTTAGAAATAGTACATGTCTGATGTATTCATACAGACTGTGTTTGGTAACAGCCAATGTCATTGTGTGGTCCTCACTGATTCAGCAGCGCTCACACAAAATGCAAGGTAACCAGTAAGAAACATAATCTTATTTTGATCTGATGGATTTGCTGTTGAAATCATCCTAAAACTGAACACATTTTTTCATCTGTAAGTATTTGAGTTGAAGCAAATTCGCATTTATTCTTGGATTTATAATTTTGAAAAAATTTTGAATTAATACATCAAGAGGTGAACCCAATGTACCTGTAGCCATAGAGAACATTAGAAAGATAGAATATATATATATATATATATATATATATATTGATATATATATATATATATATATATATATAGATATATATAGATATATATATATATATATATATATATATATATATATATATATATATATATAGATATATATATATATATATATATAGATATAGATAGATAGATAGATATTCTATCCTGTTTCTGTATGCACTGTAAGTACATAGTCAGGTTAGGATATAAATTAGATGTTGATGTTGCACAATTTTATTGTATAATGATAGTATCAAACTTCCTCAAAACCATATCTAATATTAAAAAGTTAAGTTTTCGCTATATTGTAATTAAATTTGAAATAAATCTATTTAACTGCACGATTTGTTTTCTATTACTATTTAAATGTTTTATCGCAACTCTGAACAGATCTAAATCACTTGGTCACGATACCGTTTTACACTTGTTTTTTTATATTATTATTATTATTATTATTATTATTATTATTATTATTATTATTATTATTATTATTATCATCATCATCATCATCATCATCATCGTTATTATCATTATTGTTGTTGTTATTATTATTATCGTTATTATTATTATTATTATTATTATTATTATTATTATTATTATTATTATTATTATTATTATTATTATTATTAGAGATGTTGTTGTTGTTGTTGCATTAGTATCAAGGTAACGCAAATCAAATCACTGAATATTTATTATTCATTTCGGAGCAAAATAGAGTAAGATATATATGGAAAAATCTATTTAATACGCAAGGTTATACTAAAATGACGGTAACATGATATTGTGCTGATATCACGCTCTGATCAAACAAAACTTACGAGAGCTCATTGATACATGTGGTAATATACATTAATTGTACTCGGGTTTGGACATTTGACAATACATCTTGTCCGTAACAAAATGGACCCTCTGCGTCGATGAGAAACTTCTTGAATATTTGTCATCTGCTGGGGGGTGATTTTAGCTCATAGTGCCAGCTAATCAAGAAGTTTGTTGACCATTAAGGGAGATAACCTCAGATTTTCCAATACACTGTGTCATCAGATTAGGCAATTCGTATCGATAATCGTTGCTACTCTCTATCATTCGATGTCTATGGAGATTTCGCACAACAAAGGCTCGTTCCCAAAGTATGCAAGCTAAATTAAATCTTACCTTCCAGAATAGAATTGAGAGCTTAACAAAGACCTTTTCATCATAAACAGGTGATGCAGTGTCGATGGTATCAGCTTACCGTTATAAAATGTCACTGATCAACTGATAAAATACTTTATCTTGTTTCAGCTCAAATGAAGAGAGATTCTTGTGTTATCGGCCACATTGGAGCAATGGGCCCATATCAGCTAACTTACTCGCGCATGTAACCGTTCCTTAAAGGATCATGTGTGACCTTTAACCCTTCATAAAACATAAAATTGGATTATCGATGATAAGTTCGGGCGCAAACTAACAAACCTCTATCTACACGACAGCAATTGGAATCTATCCTAATTCTTAACACGACAGCTAAGCAGCCTGTGAGTCATGACATTGATTCTGGTGTTCGATAATGGTGTAATCGATTGCTGTTTAATATCAACTGTATGGATACTTATATACTTATATATCTCCCAACAAAGAGTTTTTTAAAAAAAAAATCCTGAATATCGTCCATGATACTTCGTATCAGTTTGTGCTTTAATTTGTCATTATTCGAACATTTATTTGAATGTAGTCTAATGAATATAGCATAAAAGTAGTCTAATGAATATAGTATAAAAGTAGTCTAATTAATATAGTATAAATGTAGTCTAATGAATATAGTACAAAAGTAGTCTAATGAATATAGTATAAAAGTAGTCTAATTAATATAGTATAAATGTAGTCTAATGAATATAGTATAAAAGTAGTCTAATTAATATAGTATAAATGTAGTCTAATGAATATAGTATAAAAGTAGTCTAATTAATATAGTATAAATGTAGTCTAATGAATATTGTATAAATGCGATGTAAAGAATAATGCTAAATCTGAAGAGTGGACAATTTACAAATTCGAAATGCTTGATAATACCGTCATTTAACAAGTGTGTTCAAAATAATATCATGATATTCAGCAGTCCAAGCAATTATGTCTCTTAAAACATAGAGAGGATTTGTTCTTTTCTTCTTTTGAAGTAGTGTAATATTAAAACAGCAGCATCAAATATTGTGTATAATATAACAAAGAACATCAGATATTGTGCATACTGTAACAAAGAACATCAGATGTTGTGCATACTGTAACAAAGAACTTAAGATATCGTGTATACTGTTAGAAAGAACTTAAGATATTGTGCATACTGTAAAAAAGAACCTAAGATATTGTGTACAATATAACAAAGAACATAAGACAGTGTGCATAATGTAACAAAGAACTAAAGATATTGTGCATATTGTAACAAAGAACATAAGATATTGTGCATACATATTGTAACAAAGAACTTAAGATATTGTGCATATTGTAACAAAGAACATAAGATATTGTGCATACATATTGTAACAAAGAACATAAGATATTGTGCATACATATTGTAACAAAGAACTTAAGATATTGTGCATATTGTAACAAAGAACATAAGATATTGTGCATACATATTGTAACTAAGAACTTAAGATATTGTGCATATTGTAACAAAGAACATAAGATATTGTGCATATTGTAACAAAGAACATAAGATATTATGCATACATATTGTAACAAAAGAATATAAGATATTGTGCATATTGCAACAAAGAACATAAGATATTGTGCATATTGCAACAAAGAACATAAGATATTGTGCATATTGTAACAAAGAACATAAGATATTGTGCATATTGTACCAAAGAACATAAGATATTGTACATATTGTAACAAAGAACATAATATATTGTGCATATTGTAACAAAGAACATAATATATTGTGCATATTGTAACAAAGAACATAAGATATTGTGCATATTGTAACAAAGAACATAATATATTGTACATATTGTAACAAAGAACATAATATATTGTGCATATTGCAACAAAGAACTTAAGATATTGTGCATATTGTACCAAAGAACATAATATATTGTGCATATTGTAACAAAGAACATAATATATTGTGCATATTGTAACAAAGAACATAAGATATTGTGCATATTGTAACAAAGAACATAATATATTGTACATATTGTAACAAAGAACATAATATATTGTGCATATTGCAACAAAGAACTTAAGATATTGTGCATATTGTACCAAAGAACATAATATATTGTGCATATTGTAACAAAGAACATAATATATTGTGCATATTGTAACAAAGAACAATTTAAGTCAAGATTTTTTGTTATTGTACCTTAGAGCACAATTTTGAAATAGAACAAAGGTATACGAAGGATTAAAATGTTCAGAGTCTTTAAAATTCAAAGTGATTAATCTTACGAATAAATATTATGAATTATAAAATGTAATCGTGACGTATACACATGTAAAATACAATGATACACATTAATCTTACGTATGAATATTATGAATTATAAATTATATTCGTGATGTATGCACATGTAAAATACAATGATACACATTGTTAAACTTGATTTACACATGAAACGTCTACTGGGAGTAACCCACAACATAATTTAAAAAATTCTACTCTGTCTGTTATTCTGTTATGACCAAATACTATTTCATGTCGAGAAGGTGCTTTGTAATGAGGGAAAATGACGTGTATAATTCCATGTAATTTAGTTTCAATGCTTAGAGAAAATGAAGAATTGTTTGACGCAGAATAAATATGTTACTAGATTAAAAACTCTTACACGATTTATCGACACAATTAACAACTATGTTTAGATTTAAGATCGAAATTTTAACACCAAAATGGTCACATTTATCACCAATCTTGGTTTAAGTTGATAATTTAAATGAAATATTTTGGAGAAAAAAATCACTGAAATATTTTATATATGTTTGATAGTAACGAATATTTTCCTTTTCAAAGTATTCTGTAAATATTGACTGAAATCGTAAGTGTCGCGTAATTTACAATTATGTTTTCACTTTAGATCAAAATTTCAGCACAAAGTGGTCACATTTATCGCCAATCTTGGTTCAAATTGATAGATTAAATGTAATATTCTGCAAACAAAATTACTAAAGTATTATGCATACTTATCCTTATCATAGTAACGATTTTATTTTCTTTTTCAAAGTATTCTGTAAATTTTGACGGAACTGTAAGAAGTACCTTTATTCCACACAACATAATAGCTGGTCGAATTTCTGGTCGATGACGTACTCGTTACAAGGCTATTCTGTTGTGAGAGAATACACATACCTATTTTTTCTTATCAATCACATTTGCAATCTCCCCTTCAGAAATTGATATCTTATAGATAAGATAGTGAATTAGCCTCGGCAACCGTAAACAAATCAATGTGTACGGCCGAAAATGTGAATATAGAATGGTATTTTTTTTTTAAATTTCTTTTTAGCAGTACCTTATGTGGAAAACAATCGATGGTATCTTGAATCTCAAAATGGTTTAAATGCACCTGCATTAGTGAGACAAAAAGAACACTAGCGGCGGATATTTTCTTCCCTGGAGTATTGGAACGCAATTATGTAGGACACTTTGACTTCAATATCGACTTCGAGAAAGAAAAAAAAAATCTAGTTAGAGAATGACTTCCCCGTTTGGTTATTTTTCTTAAAGCGCATTCATAAGACGATGTGATAGTTTTACTCCTGTGTCGTTGTATTGCATTCAGGTGAAAATATGATAATACATTATCCAAATCTGAAATTAAAGTAATTGAACATATATTTCTGATAATGCTAGGTCAAGAGATAATTTGCTCTCTTCTTTTCAATATCATTTATATACTCCGTGCTTTTTCCGTAAGTTGGTTCATCTCTGCGACCTGAGTGTTGGGAGTAGAAATAAGATTTTTTTATAAAAAAAAGTTATTAGCAAAGAAAGATGAAATTTATTAAAGAATCTCTGATAGAATGTTGTTAATACTAAAATGATATTTATATTGCGGATTAACAGAATGTTGTTAATACTAAAATGATATTTATATTGCGGATTAACTGAATGTTGTTAATACTAAAATGATATTTATATTGCGGATTAACAGAATGTTGTTAACACTAAAATCATATTTATATTGCGGATTAACAGAATGTTGTTAATACTAAAATGATATTTATATTGCGGATTAACATATACATGAAAGGTTTAATAAGATGTTTAATTTGTTCAGGGATTCCTTCAGTTGGTTACATTTCATGGACGCGACGGTGAGGATCACGTGGTGGTGAGGATAGCGATGCCTAAAATGAGTACTAACATAACTTTACACTGACAACTACTAAAATCTAGACATTGTTTTCTCACACCTCTTTTTTTTTTTTTTTTTTTTTTTTACAAAGAAATAAACGTTTTCAATAAAGAACGTTTTCGCATTATTTCAGAAATAAAAGATGACAGCTTTTAGTCAACATTCTAGTAATTGATTTAGAAGTGTAAAAGGGCTCATAATATCAATCACATTATTTAACAATGCATTAATCGCACCACCCCACCTTACTTCTTTACATGTAAAGTTTTCGAACTTAGCCTGAAAAATAGTATCATCTGTAAAGTTTTCTCAGGAGAATACATGTCTAATTTGAGAACATTCTTTAGGGAGTAATCTAACAGTAACACGGCGGCACCTGCACTTATCAACTAAATAGTCCCTTAATTTTCCCACTTTGTACTGTAATTTACAAAGCAAGTGCAAGATGTTTTTCATTCAGTCATTTAGATCAAAAGCCAAGCAAGATCTCCTTAAAAAGAAAATTATTTTCCGATAATTATCTGGACGAATTAGAGATACGGGTCAGTAAAATCTGGTTTAACATCGACTGGTCTGGTGAGACAGAAACGGTGTCACAGAATGCTGGCTCCGCGTTGAATGCTACTTTCTACCTGGCACCTAAGCCGTGAGCTATCTTCCGCATCAAAGCGACTTTACACATCATGTGTGAAGACTAATTCTGACTGACCGTGTTATAAAACGATACAGTTTAATTGGGTAATTTCATAACACATTTCATAACTTACAGTACTGACCGTGTTATAAAATGATGCAGTTTGATTGGATTATTTCATAACACATTTCATAACTGACTGTACTGACCGTGTTATAAAATGATGCAGTTTAATTGGGTAATTTCGTCACGCACTTCATAATTGACAATGAACGAAAAATAAAATAGAACAATTAGTCGTGACTTTTTATGCTATCAAAGGTCATATAAGTCTTTTGTTTTTTAAATACATGTCCATAAGGTACTGAAATGTGACCTACTCTTTACATATTTTTGAGTTAGTATGTACTTTTAATTTTTTCTTCGGTAATAATTATATTGACGCTTATTGGTCGTTTTTCATCACATTTTTATACTGATTCACTTTTTTTCAAATGTAGCAATATGAATGCAATGTGTTGTGTACAGTTTGACGTCTTCTTTAGAGGATCGTATCATACAGCATCTGAAATTAATAAGATTGCTTAAATAAAAATGTCTTGATCCTTCGTATAATATCTGTTTGTGGAACAGTTCCTTTTTGATTTACAACGTTAACTACCATTGCTTCCGGATTCAAAATTTTGAATTAGTGTGTTTTATTGGCTTTATAATTATAGAGTTTGGCATGCGGGAATGCATAACTAAAACTTTGCATAAGATGCCGATGAGATTAAGCCAACCTATATTTCTTGACTTTGGTGGTCTCATTCCGCACCATTTGGTATCGAGTGCGTGGCTTCCAGAAATATGGTTTGGTTCCGCGTGTCAAACCGAAAGGCCAGCACATAACACCAGGCATCAATATGGCATATTAGCACCAATTTAGAATGTATGGCACATATAATACTCCTGATTAACCTAACCCATAAGAGACCTTTCCAAACACATCACTTCCAAGGAGAAGACAAGAAGGCAAAACATTGACTAAGATCTACCATAATATTACATAATACACGTTGCCAACGTCATCTTCTGTCATTCCTTCTTGCATCATATGTTTGTGTAAAGATATAATCAAGATACTCACGTATGAATACATGCAGTATCATCTCGATAAAGATTCCATTTTTCTTTTTAAAAACAAGAGTGGTGGGCGAGGTTTATTAAAGTAGTTCCAGCCGATTTTGCAACAATTGTCAGCTGATGAGTTTCATAACTTTTCACAAATTGTCAAAGACAGAACATGTATTTTAAAACACGGCTACAAATAGATAAAATCAATTTTCTAGGTTGCCTGCTCCAATTCAGGTGATTTCTGTAACTATTCATGTGAGTGCATACCTACTTTATGCATGACTTTTGATGATTGTAGATATTCATGTGAGTGCATACCTACTTTATGCATGACTTTTGATGTATGTAGATATTCATGTGGGTGCATACCTACTTTATGCATGACTTTTGATGCATGTAGATATTTATGTGAGTGCATACCTACTTTATGCATGACTTTTGATAAATGTAGATATTCATGTGAGTGCATACCTACTTTATGCATGACTTTTGATGCATGTAGATATTCATGTGAGTGCATACCTACTTTATGCATGATTTTTGATGCGTGTAGATATTCATGTGAGTGCATACCTACTTTATGCATGACTTTTGATGCATGTAGATGTTCATGTGAGTGCATATCTACTTTATGCATGACTTTAATGCATGTAGATATTCATGTGAGTTCATACCCACTTTATGCATGACTTTTGATGCATGTAGATATTCATGTGAGTTCATACCACTTTATGCATGACTTTTGATGCATGTAGATAATCATGTGAGTCCATACCCACTTTATGCATGACTTTTGATGCATGTAGATATTCATGTGAGTGCATACCTACTTTATGCATGACTTTTGGTGCATGTAATATACCACAAGGTGAATATACTCTCATTTGTTTCCAGCATTCCAATTAGTATATCGAATTTACCGAAAGGTAATCTAAAATTATCACTGTTCTGCTCAAAAATATTTTTGAACTTTATTTAAACTTCTCACCATTAGCTGAGAATCCTTGGTTCTGAGTGATATGCATTTTTTTAGACTTGAAAACGTATGAGAATGCATTGATAAAATATATGTTTTTAAAAAGGGGGTGGGGGGGTCTTTTTGAGCTGATAATTGAACGGCGATCTGAGTAGTAATTCGTTTAGTCTTTTCTTTGTCCTACAAAACTGAAGCTCTTTTCTGCCTTGGAATGTCTTGCTACATAACAAAGTCTCTTTGGTGTCAGTGCTATTTTACGCGAAGAGACTGAATGGATTAAACTTTGCATCAATTTCGTGGCCATTAACATGATTTCATTTAGATAAAATTGTGCACAGGAATAAATATTTGACAAGGTATGTCCAGAGACCATCGTTAAGTTACGTCATAATTACTTATAGCTCTCTTCAATATTTATTGAAAACCCTGTGACATCGTTGAACCGTAATATTCGAATTAGCAACAGTTATATGTTGTTTTGTTGTTGTTCTTGTTGTTGTTGTTTATTGGTATTATTATCGATAAAAATATTGCAATCATTGTTGTGTCTGTCTTTGTGATAAGTAATTAAAGGATGGCAACTACTGGCAATCTTGTACAAAATCGTCTATTGCCTTTTGTCTAACAAAATTATTTCGTCTTCACAATAAACCATGGAAAGATAAGGGAACATATGTTTGTGAAAACAGAAATTTCAGAGACGTGCAAATAAAACATGTATATGTGCAAATGACTGAAGAAATGAATGGAGTTAAATTCTGCAAACAACATGAATTGTAGACGAAAAATACTTGAGCAACATAGCCAAAGTAACTTGAACTTGTTATATCGCCGAAGGCGGCTCAAAGAGCGAAACTTTAATTTTGTTTTTCAAGCAAAGTATTAAAAACATTTACATCAATACGGAAGTCAAAAACTTTTGGAGCAGTACAAGGAGATCCAATTGGGAACAGGACAAGGAGATCCGATTGGGAACAGCAGAGGGAGATCCAATTGAGAACCGAACAAGGAGATCCAATTGAGAACCGAACAAGGAGATCCAATTGAGAACAGGACAAAGAGATCCAATTGGGAAATAGGAATATAGTCTACTAAATATCATCTGAAGAAGAACTCTGGGGTCAATTTCAGATAATGAGTTTTAAATGACCATTGTCCACCAAAACCAGATCAAATACTTAAGCACTTTATCTATTAACATCTAGAGCTAATAGTGAAGATTTTACAAGCTTTTGAAGACTAATGGTAGACCGATAACATTTATGCCTTTCAGGATCAGTATGTATTGCAATATACATGATGCGATACTCAAGATAGTGACGAAATATTGCTGAATAAAGAAAGAAAAGAAAATTCAGCTTTATGCTAAGGACTAACGAAATCTCCTTTTGCAAAAATTCATCGAGAGAGAAATAGAACAGAGAGACTTATACTTTCAGGATAATTTCCCGGAACCGGTCTCAACTATACATAGATCGTAATCTAGAAGTTATATCGGGTTATTTTTTGGACGTAAAATTTGGCGATTTTGTCCAAAAATGGTGGTGGTGAACTGGTTAAATTTTGGCAAATTATATTTTAGCTACTGTAGATATATTTTTTTTTTAGCGGTGCTATCCAGTGGAACTTTTTACCACTATCAGTAACAAAAGTCTTTCTAGCGTACGCTGAACTACTGTCGAAGTTACATTGCACTCAATAGGGGACAGGCCCTTATGTCTTATTTACCCTATAACAATTGGGAAATCAGGAAAAACAAGTCATGCAATCGGATTACGTCATTTAATTGACACGTCAATCTGTTACTTTTTTTTTTAAATGGTGTTAATCTGATCATTGCCCTTTCTACCATTAGCTTGATTGGATGCAATGTTGGGGAGTCGCGGCTGCTCTGTGGTTAGGGTGCCGGACGCGCGATTAGAAGTGTGCGGTTTCGAATCCTGCCCAAACCAGGACGGGTCGACCGTCATGGTATATCCCTGGGCGAAAACACATCACTCCAATAGCCTCGGCACAACATAACCTTTCGATGTGCTGTTGTGCCGTTAAAGATCAATCAGTCAATCAAATGCTGTTATGTGCTTACAATTGCCAGTCAAAGTGCATGATTGGAACAGCCATTGTCCATATGAGTTGATAGGTCGCGACCCCTTGCACTCGTTATTCAGAGGCAGTGAAAGCTGAATACTACTCAATGATCCTCAAGCCATTTATTTTATGTACCAGTAACAAAGATAGGGTTCCCACAGGAAGGATGAAAAGTTCACTTCGAACACTCTCTATTGTAATAGTTAATTCATGTTTACCGTGTGTGCTAAGCACGAACATTAACGACGAATTATCCAGAACTAAATGGAGGACTGTTTCGCAGTTTGCAAATTTTTACAAAATATTGTAATTTTGGCCACATTTATGTTAGGGAAACATAAATTTTGTATATATATATATATATATATATATATATATATATATATATATATATATATATATATATAAATCCAGTCAACATTTATATATATATATACACACGTAGGACATAATATTTCCAGGACAGCGATAATATATATTTATTGTACTTCTCTTGCCACTCTATTTCTCTTTTCGTCGTATGTGTGTCTCTGTGTATGTTCATTTTAGTCCCCTTAGCAAAACTTTGCTTTAAGTTCAAACGCATGGAAACATTTTTTTTCCCGCGCCATTTTCCAACTTGGTGTGTTATTTTATAATAGTTGTGCTGTTGGTTTGCATTCGCATTTTGATTTTATCGAACATCGTCGAAATCGGGCACCTATAATAGCCTATGTCTCTGAGCATTATATATATATATATACACACACACACACGCATAGAGAGGTGAGAGACACAAAAAGACAGATGCACAATGTTCACTTCGGTGTCGAACATCTACTACCTGCATTGCCCTTGACAAACACTCGAGCAAGACGTCAGTTTAAACTGAGGTTAAAGCTAAAGTCAGACTGAAAGACGTAATGGAACCTTTAGTGATTACTCCATAATATCTTAATTTACTCACGCAAGTAGTACGTAGCGTAAAATTGCAAATGTACAAGTTGTTTATGGTTTGTATCAGTCTGAGTTTAACATTAATGCACGTAGCATATGATTAATGCAATCGTCACTATCATTTCGATTCAAAACAAAATACGGTGGCAAATATTACAATTTGTTCAATAAAAACAAAGCTCATACTCTTGTCCGTCTAAAAAAATATCCTAAATATATCCCCCGAAACCAGTAATGGATGAAATATTTCGAGTAAAGTTAAGAAACAAAATTTTAAATACATTGGGCGAATATATCAAAAGAATCTTTTCTTGTAAATAGCATAACTTCGTTCATCTGAACTCTTCAGGCTCGTGATAAATGTCCGGATAAGCGAGAGTTTGGGTGCACGATTTCATGCAAGGACAAAATTACATGCGTGTGTTGTTCGGGGTCGACGAAGAGAACGAATGTGATATGGGGTAAGCGATACGGTGAGACCGTCCGAGAGGTATTCACACGACCCAATACGACTGGTGTCAGTCTCTTCAATAAGAACGAAGTTTACGGTGTCAGCAAAGACCGAATGCGGTTTCGTAGTTATTGCATACCCATTCGTTTACGCTATCCAAACAAGTTGGTATTTATGCAAATCTGATTCGGTACATCCAAGAATATCGACTAGCGGACATCAGTTAAACAGATAATAGTTCCATTCTGGGTGTAAGAAACGGATATACGGATTGAACATACGAATGGAAGTCCAGATCAGTCTCCTAAGATAAATTGTGTATGTAATCAAAATTTACGTTATTTTGCTGCGATTCAGTTGGGGATCTGCTTTTAAGAAGGTGGGCTATGGTATTAAACTGTTCTCTGTTAGAAATATTTGCTGTATAATAATCGGATTTTGTAAGTTAAAGATGAGTCTCGTTTAAAATAAAAAAAAAGAAACAAAGAGGGATTTTTATAGCTGTTATTCAGTTAAAAACACTGTTTTGTAGCTTTTGTCGATATCAATTTTATTGAGCTATGAAAACACCATTATATATTGCATCAGCCCTCTGGTCATAACTGATGTTCTACATCAATAACCTAGCATCAAAGCTTCATATTCCCGTCGATTTCAACCTCTTTTGTAACCAGTGATACATTATTCAGCCAGTTTGTTGTCAATTATCAAGTTTTGGCTGTCATTGTTGAACTTTCTCTACTATGACAATTGGTGTAGGACATAATTCAATCTTCAAATGAGGCTAGTTGACATTGAATCACCTCTGATGTCCTAGTAGTACAGCTGCTTGGAGTACTGTCCAAAAATGTTTAGAAGATATTGCTGCAACGGGTATTTTATCCATTTCAATCAGTTAGTACAAGAACTGGAAGAACATGTAAAGGGTTGGATCAACTCAACCATTTCCGGGTCATCTCGTCTGGTGATTGTTCCAAAATAGTGTACTAAATAATGATGATGTTGTTGTTGTTTTTGTTGTTGGTTGTTGTTGATGTTGCTGGTCGTATTTTTGTCGCCTATATATCCATGTTGTTGTAAAGATGCACCTTGAATATTCTTGCTGTTTATGAATAACTGTTTACTTTATAATCTATAGTTAGTCTGACAGTTTTCTTTAAGTTTGTTTATGAATTACACGTTGATCACCTTTGTTTGTTGTGACAGGAGTTAGAGCACAATAAACGAGAGTACAAGTTTCCTGACATTTGACAGATTCACGAATTCCATCCTATATCCTCATATCATCTTATGATCAGAAACATTGCGTTGCATATTATTTGTATGTTGCTGCTTTCCTTATGTTCTGCCTAAAAGCAGATTTTGACAAACAATACAAATTAACGAAACTTAAAAATCTTAAAAATATTACAATGGAGGTACGGTGGTAAGATTATCACACAATGTAAGGCTTTGGATAAAAGAAAAACATAATTTAGTGCGTACAGTTTTCATCGGCTATATTCCATATATTTTATACAATTGTTTGCGAATAATAATAATAATAATAATAATAATAATAATAATACATTTCAAATGAAAACGAATCTATTACATGAAGTGTACTTGTCCACAGCAAGTAACATCACATTTATCGAGTTGCAGAGAATACACGCATATGCAAATAAAGTTAACCTGGTCTGTCAATCGTGAATAAATCAGGAAATTGTATGCTTCCTGTCATCATTTCAGATGCATATCTCTAAACTTGCAGTTAAAATTATATAAGACTTTTATGGCGTATAATTCTAAATGTTCTGAATGAATCTTTTTCACAAAAAGTGTTCATGCTGTTGATAGTTTTAAATTAGAGAATTATTTCTCCTTTTGTCTTCATCTTCATATATATATATATATATATATATATATATATATATATATATATATATATATATATAGAGAGAGAGAGAGAGAGAGAGAGAGAGAGAGAGAGAGAGAGAGAGAGATCCATGCGTACATGGAAGAGCATGAAAATAAAAACATAGAGGCAAATGGACAAAATTACGTCACAAGCATTTTGATAATGATTGTCTTTATTCAGTAGAACTGTAAATTTGCATACATTAGTAGAATTTGATACACTAGAAACAGCTCATTCGTTTATGGTTGTATTCGTCATTTCTAGTTTTTCAAGCACAAATCAGTTTCTGTGCAGGTGGGATAGATGCAGAGTTATGTGGGGAAAACCAATAAAAACGTTAAGAGCAAACATTCAACATAATTAGCTCGCAAATTTCATTACATGCCCTATTTCAAAAGCATCTGGTCAAAACTGGATCTTGGGAAATACTATGTAATCAATATATCACAAGGACGAATTTAACTTTGCATGGCAAATTAAAAGCTGAATGAGTTCAACCTGAAAGTATCCCAGCATCTGCATCTGATCATTATTTTCACGTTTTCACGTTTACCAGAAATCTTTCAGGCCATTTGGTTTGGTACTAGATCAAGGAAGCAAATCTCTGGTCCGCTTATTCGGAATGTTACATACATGATGTGTTCATACAGACTGTGTTTGGTAACAGACGCCGTTACTGTGTGGCCCTTGCCGATTCGATAGCCCACACACACACAAAACAAGGGGTCCAGTAAGAAACATACTCTTTTTATTTCATGGATTTGCTGTCGAAGTCATCCTCGGACACTTTTTCCTCGGTCAATATTTGGGCAAGCTATTTAAATTTAGTCTTGTATATACATTTATGCTTCGAAAGAGTGATTGGATACATGAAAAGGTGAACTCATAGCCAGTGTGCATAGAAAGAAAGTAATTGGATACATGAAAAGGTGAACTCATATATATTGTGTACATATAGAAAGAGTGATTGGATACATGAAAAAGTGAACTCATTGCCAGTGTGTACATACAGAGAGTGACTGGATACGTGAAAAGGTGAACTCATAGCTAGTGTGTACATATGGAAAGAGTGGTTGGATGCATGAAAAGGTGATCTCATATACATTGTGTGCATATAGAGAGAGTGACTGGAAACATGAAAAGGTGAACTCATAGCCAGTGTGTACATAGAGAGAGTGATACGAAACATGAAAAGATGAACTCATATACAGTATCTACATATAGAAAGAGTGATTGGATACATTAAAAGATGAACTCATAGCCAGTGTATACATAGAAAGAGTGATTGGATACATGAAAAGGTGAACTCATAGCCAGTGTGTACATAGAGGAGAGTGATTGAAAATATGAAAAGGTTATACATTCTGTACATAGAAAACAATGATTGGATACATGAAAAGGTGAACTCATATCCATTGTATACATAGAGAACAAGAGAAATCTGAGATTGCCTTCTATTTTCTTGGAAAGACGTATATACTCATTGCACATATCTGATTGCAAAATAAAATTGCCTGTTATTGCATAAAAATAATTCTCATATTTAATAAATTTTGATCAATAATTGCACATAACCATATCATATAATGAACATAAATAAAACGTTGCAAAATGTTATTATGTAATGGTTGTATCACACTTAGTTTAAATTAAATTATGTAATGGATGTATCACACTTAGTTTAAATTAAATTATGTAATGGTTGTATCACACTTAGTTTAAATTAAATCTAATATAAAAACTACATTATTCAAATTAAATTTGTAACAAATCTAATTACTTGTAATGGCAGAGCTTGTTTTCTCTTAAATATTTTAATGTTTATGGCATCTTTGAACAAATGTAAATGGCTTGATCATGATACCTTTAAAAGGCTTTTATTAGGGAAAGCATTGTAGATAAAATAAGCTGAATATTCATTATTAAAGCACGTAATAATTTATAAATTTCATTGCCAGAAAGAGTTAATAATAAAGTAAAATTCAATTTAATATGCAATGTAATATTACAAGGGACGGTAACATTAGATCGTGTTGATATCACACCCCGATCAAACAAACCGTACGATAGATTATCAAAGACTTGATGCATATGGCGATATCACAGATTAATTGTAATCAGATTTGGACATTTGATAAAGCATCTTGAATATTTGTCATCTACCAGGAGGTGATCTCAGCTCATAGTGCCAGCTAATCAAGAAGACTGTTGGCCATCAAGGGAGATCGTAGTCTTCAGTACGCTGTGTCATCAGATTTGGCACTACGTCACAATAATCGGTGCTACTCTCTATCATTCGATGCCTATAAAGATTCCGTCGTTCCCAAATTGTTTAAGTAAATTAAATCTTACCTACAGAATAGAATTGAGAGCTTAACAAAGACCTTTTCATCATAAACAGGTGATGCAGTGTCGATGGTATCGGCTTACCGTTATAAAATATCACTGATCAGCTGATAAAATACTTATCTCGGTTCTGCTCAATTGACTATAAAAGAGAGATCCTTGTGTTATTAGCCATATTGGTAAAAATCGGTCCATATCTATGAACTTAATCGCGCATGTAACCGTTCCTCAAAAGATCACGGGTGACCATTAACCGGTCATAATAGGTATTACTAGGATTATGGAGGATAAGTTCGGTAGCAAACTAACATATATCTATATACACGACAGCAGTTGGAATCTATCCTAATTCCTATTATATCTCGCGAATTACAATACGATCACTAAGCAGCATATGAGTCATGACATTGGAAAACAAATTGCATATGTGAATAAAAAGAGTTATTAATCCATGTGATTTGTCAACAAATTAACATGTACGGAAGAAAAGGTGAACAGAAAAATATTATATTCCGTTTGTCCTTTATTTTAATGAATATCCTATGTTCGATCCTCTCTTCGTTCTCGAAAGTGTTGTACATGTCCATGCATTTTTTTTATGTACAATACCCTGCTTTCAATATCAGCTTCAAAAAAGTAGAAAAAAATCTCCTTGATAAAAAATCACTTCGTTTTCTTTTTCATTTTCCTAAAGTGCTTTCAGGAGACCACGTGAGAGAAAATGCTTTAGTTTTTGTTTAATTGTTTTAATATGATAATAAAGTGGCTAAATCCGAATTTGAACGGCTGGTGGTTTGGAGAGAGATGGACACTGGCTATCTTCAATATCGGACGAAATTCTTTTAACAAAGATATACACGTTTTAATAAGAGAACGTTTTCGCATTATTCCAGTGATATGTGTTAAAAACTTTTTTGTCAACAAAATGTATTCATAAAGTATAATAAAGCTAAAAATAACAGCCACATTATTCAATCAATTCATTAACCACACCACCACACCCTACTTCTTTACATGTAAAACTTTCAAAGTTGGATTGAAAAACAGTATTGTCTATAAAAGTTTCTGAGACTAATGTCTAATTTGTTTAAGAATTGACCTAAACAATAACACGACGCCGCCCCACTTACCAACTAAACAGCCTTATATACACAATCACTGAGATCAAAGGCCAAGCAAACACGTTTTATTTTCCGAGATATATATGGGTGAATTAGAGATACAGGGGAGATATATTTAATTTAGGATTATCTCATCTGGTCTGTTGAGACAAAAACGGTGTCAGAATATGTTGGCGCAGCTTCCAGCCATAGCCTATACAATCCACATACAATTTATCTTACATCCCTCATTAAAACGACTTTGCACATTATGTTCTAAAACTAATTCCAACTGACCATGTTAGAGAAGGCTGCAATGTAAATTGCTAATTTTGTGACACTTCTAAACAGTCAAAGAAAACTAAAATTAGGACAATTAGTCATGAGCTATTAGTAATATCAAAGATCTTATAAAGTCTTGTTTGAAAATATACGTCCGTAACGCTCTGAAATGTGACCGACATTTTGCAAATTTTTCAGCTAATATGTGCTTTGTATTTCTACTCGGTTATAAATATTTGGGTCTGTCTTCAAGAGTAAAAGTAAATATATCCGATCATATAAGTATCAAAGAGAGCAATTTTCTCAAAGTTTACTAACCGTATGAATGGGTGACTTGTTGAGGAATAGACCCCGACTTTGGATATGCTAAACCTTGGCTTATACAATTATTATTATCGTCATTGTGATGACAACGTTTAAATATATATATATATATATATATATATATATATATATATATATATATATATATATATATATATATATATGAGTCATGAGTCCGATGGTATCGTCGATTCCGTACCTATAGTGTAAATGTAAAATAAATTCAGTCTATCTTCCAAATAGTATATTTTTCTCTACTTTGCCCCCAACAAATCGCAAACAGATGATTATGAAAACCAACAAGAAATGCAACCGATATATATATATATATATATATATATATATATATATATATATATATATATATGGTGATGTGTGCATGGTCGAAATGGTATAGGAGTTGGTGCTTACAAGGTGGTGCTTACAGGCAAGGTGATGGGTGCCGTAACCCGCAGATCCGGGTTCGAATCTCCGTAACGTACGAATTAAAATTCTCTAACCTCTATGATAATATTATTTATTCATATTTAACAATTCTGGTTATGATCTCAAGCATTCTACTGTAGGATCCAGGGATAGCACTTTCCGCTCTGTTTGGTTGTGTGTGTGTGTGTGTGTGTGTGTGTGTGTGTGTGTGTGTGTGTGTTATTACTATATAAATTATATAGCAGATAACAACCTTTCCAAATGCACCAGATCTTTGAGAGATAGTTTTGTAAAGGACAAATTATAGCGCAAAATAAAAATGGTAAATCACTGTGCAGCAAGTCTGATAATCTGGCAAAGCACGAGATCTACAGATCTCTTGTTCAAGCAAATAACAACTACAAACACAAAAACGTAAACAAAATGTATATTTACATACTGTTGCGTTATTGAAACCAAAATCAAAGAATATAAATCCTAAAATATCATTAAAAAAAGCAGAAAACCGTATACTTTGGTCACACGTGGGCAAGTTAAAAGCAAAAGAGTGTTCTTGAAATTCCTGATTTGCCAAAATGTAAGTAGTTCAAAGTATACAGTTTTCTACGTTTTTTAAAGATATATTAGGAATATATAAACAAAAAATGTCGAAACGGTGAAATGCCAAAACTGTTACGGTCAACACAAATAGCAAAGATAGAGAGGAAAATACAAACTATTGACATTCACAGATTTAAGTAAAGTCATTATTTTGGATATGATTTCTGCGGACACAATTTAAATTGGTTTTCATCCAGAAGAAAGGTTGTGTTCAACACCGCATGAAACTGAGAAATTTTCTCCGCACTGATTTGATGGTTCCACTGATCATTTCTTTATCAATTTTACACAACTTATCACATCCCGATTCCGCTTGCCACTCGATTACTCAGATCAGTGAACAGAAAAGATTGTTTTACAAGGTTTTAGTTTCCATGTTCAGCCGACAAAATAAAAAGATGAAAATTCTGATTATCGATACTATTCAGGCACATATTAAGTCACGTTCATTTATCCGTTGATTGTGGATGGCTCTGTTACTTAGTATTACTCCTTAATACAAATAATATTTGATATCAGAGCAAAAATGTCTGAGCATATGTTCATCTCCTCTTCATTTTAATTGCAAACATTAAGAATAGGTGAAAATATATGCAAAGATTTTCTCCTACTTGAAATACACCAATAAAACAATTAAATATGTATAAAAAAGAAATAATAACAATAAAATAAAATAAAGCATAAAATAAAATGTGATTATATTGAATCAGATAATGAAATAGGATGCAGAAATAATTATGTCCTTCAGCGACACTTTCATACTTTTGGGAAAAAAGTTGGTGTAATGTTTAAAATAATCACGATCCACATATAATATTGTGTCTTATTTGCAACTTTTCTAAACTGGAATTAAAACTCCAAACATCAGAAAAGCTGGATATTCTGAGTGGAACAGTTCCGAAATCAAAGATTTGGTTAGTAACTAGGTGTCAATCTGCAAACCCGCTATATCAGATTTTGTCTTACAGTATCTTTCCTTTGGACTATAAACTGACCCACAAAATGTATGGCTTCTTCAGTATCACACCTATCTACTTTTCCTGTTTAAATCATTTACATCGAAAAGAAAACCCCAGAAAAGTTGAGATTTTGAAAGTTTGAGGATCACGAAAATCAAGATATACTTAGACATATATATATATATATATATATATATATATATATATATATATATATATATATATATAAAGTTTTATCGCGTCAAATCTTACTTTAGCAGACTAATTATGCCGCCCGATATGAAATAAATCACATGGCTACAATCACGACAGCTTCAGTCATCACCGTCCTTATGAGCACGACACAATACTATTGCTACTATTATTACCACAATCATTATATATTCTGTTTCTACTACTATTACTACTACCACTACTACTACTACTATAAGTAGAAGCGGGATAATATGAGAATTTTAAAAATATTTCTACAGTTAGGCTGTAAAAGATGGCAGAACAGATTACCACAACACCTGGCAGCTAATAAGCCATAAGCAACGCATGTGCAGGCTGAGCGTGAAATTCCTTGGTATTTTCGGTAGAGGGAACAGTTAATACCGGAACACAGGTTACATGTGCTGAAGAAATAAGGGGGAAAGCTTGGCGCAAATCATGCGCGCGAGATAACAGGGCCTGGTTCTTAGCGAATTAACAATATTTATGCTTCCTTATTTAATATACGTCTGTTCTAACGATCGCCTCTGTCTTATACTGTGACTATAATTAACAGGAACAGAAGAACAGCAGCAGCGGCAGTAGCGAAGGTAGCCGGTAAAACAAGAAGAACACAATCTCTTTTCAGTTGGTTGTAGTGGTTATATCACTAACACTACATAATTTCCATTCAAAATCACATCCATTAGTTTATGTTAGGGATTTTATGCTTTTAGCCAATAAAAATTCGAAATGAGACACGTTGTAACACTAACCTTTTTTAATCATGAGAAAATGTTTACGCAACTTGGTCAATCTTTGACATCAATGTACAAAAATAATAAGATACGAATCCATGCATTATCTGAGTCTGAGTTAATTCTTTAAATTTCTTTTTTACAAAAAATGGTTTGGACTTACAGAAATTAAACAGAACCAGATTTATCGTCTTGTGATTTTCTTCCTTTTTCATGCTAACTGTAATTGGAAAGAGGTCAAGATTCAGTGTGAAGTGAGGAATCAAATAAAATGGATTTAAGGAAAATGATAACCATTTCTTGTGGAGTAGTGTGAAATAATTGCTCTTTCTCTTCTTTCCCATATCCACGTTTATTTATAAATAAGAAAACGATATTAGTTAGGTATTTCACACGTTTAAATATTTCATAGATAAAAACTTCTAGTCCCCAAAACAAGAAAATGATAGTCCCCTAAATATGCACTGACACAGATCATAATAATAGTTGTGTTGTAAAATTCACATGCGTAGAACCGAAGATCTTATTTCTACAAGGAATTAGATTTTTCCAGAAAATGGTCACTATGTAACCAAACAAGAGGTAGAGAATACGACACTTATCTGTTAAAATCCATAAAAAATCTCTCTTCTTATATTTATCTCAAACTTTGGAAACTTTTACATTCATAACCTTTTATAATATGGTGGTTTTAAGCCATGTGGTCAACATAAAATGAAACGCGTTCATTTCGATTATAAAAGTGGATCGAAAACAATATGGAGTACACATATTATATAAATAACACGAAGAGAGAAAAAATATTTTGCAAAAATGTTTGAAGTAGGGAACAAGTAACTTAATATATCCCAGTAGAAAAGGAACAATTCGTCTCAATCAGTAATCTGGTTGCTCCCCACCCCACCCCACCCCACCCACCCCCTTTTTAAAAAAAGAGAACACAACCCGAAAGTTTATATTCAGAATCTAAGATGATAACTTGAATGAGAGTCAGGTGTACAACTAACTCGATGTAAGATGTGCATGAGTGGTATACCACAAGACGAGTCAAAAATGCACATTGATTCTGGAAAATGTTTTCGTGTCAAAACAAAATATCTATAAATCTGTCGCGTCAAGTGGCAAATAAACACAAACGCTTTAGATACAACCAGCATCAGTCACGAGTATACGTTGAGGAGTCAACGTTCCGGAGCACGGTCTTACCTTAAGACCACTAAGATCTTTGATTCCGTATCTTACGCAGAGCAGACTGTTGTCCTTAACCTCATTTTAGAGAGAAGCCATGTTGTAAATGGGAGCACATGGCAAGTTCAGTTGTAGTGAGAAGTAAACACGACTGCAAAGTAAGAACACGAATCAGTAATGGCTGTAAGGAGTGTTTATATTTCATCAATGATGCCAATTTTGTGTCTCAAATACACTTGTCTTGGAAAAGGCTTTATTGGAGTGTTCGTGTAGAAAGCAGAAACAAACGTTTCAAAAGTAATTCACAAAATTTTTATGATCTTCAGATGGTTAAAGTTTTTTAAAAAATGTATCGTTATAGTTCTGAATAGTTTCTATTTATAATGTATAGAGTTCAAGACAATATAAAAAATTTCATCTTTAAAGGTTTTTATTGGCACCAAAAAAAAATTGAATTGGCAGTATGCACATACATTACAGAGCATTTTAGTGTTAAATATATTTAATAAAATATGGGGATGACAATTGCAGGGCAGTTGGATTTTCATTATCCTGAAGAAATGATGATATTATTGGATTGTTCTCTTTCATATTTCGGACATACAAAACTAGTAGTTGTAAATTTTACCAGCAAAACTTACGTCCAGATTCTAGCGATCTTATCGGCTCACTTAACTTTAAGACGTGTACTGCTTAAGTTTAAACCTAACTTGAAGACTTGTATTGGGGAAATTGTTGTCTGATTCGAATTTAAAAATAATACAAATATCACATTTTAAGCAATAGCAAAGCCATTTTTTAAAATCCCCATCATGACCATGTTTAAAAAAAAAAAAAAAATATTCATGGATTATTTAGGTACATGTACTTTGACCGTAAATGACATGTGAGATAGTGCTTTTGTTTTTTTTATTAACTAAACTTTCTCTGAAATGCGTCCTGATATACATTTTAAACCAAATCAACGAAACATCTATGTTTCATTTAGAAATGTATGCGTTAACAATATGCTAAACTTATAAATACGGGCTTTACCATCTACATTATATATGGAATGATTTGTACAGGCTTAATATAGAAAACCATTTTATAACAAAATAATATTCCTTACGCGATATTTTTTTTCGAATATGTAATTAGGTCTTACCAAGAACCTTTTGCATAATCCATGCACCGATGAACAAAAGTGGTTTTCTGAATGGCAAAATGTTAATTTGTTATCAGTGCTTAACAGAGGACCAACAAACCGTTGTCATCATTTGTCTAAATATACTTGATGAACTTGAATAGGGAATAGCTTTTACTTTCTGAAGATTCATTTCGTGGATAGAACTAGATATGATTTATTAGGATCCATTAAATAAAAGGCCATAGTAGAAGGAATAAATTCAACTGCACCATCGGAAACGAAATATATTACTTTTTCAGTTATGGAGTCAGGGAACAATAATTTCTAGACAATACAGAATGAGATATTCCCTGAAGGTTTACCACCAACGTGAGATAGAGACACAGAGCTAAAATATCCAGGGTATGATACGGATTGAATATCGCACACTGAGATGCGAAAATGTGGTTACTATGGATACGTTGAATAATTTTAAATACGATTGAAGGATTGAAGGGAGATTTAAGGGAGGTTGACATGTTGCTAGACTTGTTGGAAGATTGAATTCACTGATAGGAAATATTTTGTATTATTAACGATTTTGCTTTTAAATTTATTTCCTGACAAACTGGAACGAATAGATAAAATTACTAGCATAATCTGAGCTGCTAAAGTTATAAAAATTATAACCGGTGTGTTAATCAGCTGTTCCTTGATAACTCTTCTTGTTCCAATTGCAATGTCTCTATAAACACGGGAACCCCGTAAGTCCTTAAGCGTAGTGTTGCACTTTTTAACTGGTCAGAAAATTAAATTCCACATTCTTCCTTTCCTTACGCTGTTGAAGTCAACAGTTTTAGATCTTTAATTGGAGTCACTACATGACGTCATAAACTAGGGTCTATGTTTGTCACCGATGACCATTTCCGATGGCCATTTTCAATGCAAGAAAACGTACATTGAAGGATCAGAGAAGTAGTGAGTTTATACAAGATTGTAACATAGCAAGCAAAAAGAACCTAAACATCGCGTGAACCAAAGATCAGAAAAAGGTTTTCGGGAGAGAGGTTAACTGTTTGATGTCCAGTCGTCACGTAATAATTGACAATTATTATATTTATCGAAGTATAACACAGTAACTTTTATCACTGAAATCTGAGAACATTACCATACAATGAATAGAGTGTCAAATGAATAAAAATATTATTTTTCAGGCTCCTTTTTCTACCCTCTCTTCACAATAGCACATATACACGGGTATGATAAACTCCAAAATTTCATACCATATTCCAATGGGGGACAAAGAAAAAGGTATGGGAGATTGTTTTGCTTAATTATTCTTGTAAGTCATAGTGTTGTATTGGTTACCACACCACATATGCATCCCTTTTGCAGTAAGTTAGTGTTATACTTTTTTTCTCTTACTGCTACATTCAATTCATTATCTGCCTGCTCTTGTTCTGTCCATTTGTCTATGTACGCAGCATCTTTGCAGAAGAATACTGATCGGAGTTCTACATGATATAATAAGTGCCAGGCAAATATTGTCATAATACGGAAGCAAATAATATCACTCTCAGATATAAAAAAAAATATTTGAACTGAAAGTATGTTGATCGCCTCAATGAATAAAACTAGGAAGGTTATATGTTAACACTAGCTGAATTCAATAAATCCTTACGTGATTTAGTTATTGGATAATGGACTTCAAAATAATCGACCTTATGACATTCATTGTTATTTACTTTCTCTTTAAACGTTTACCTTCCCAGAGAGCAGAATAAGATTTCAGTATTCATCAGTTATAATAATAATAATAATAATTATTATTATTGGTGCTGTTGCTGTTGTTATTGTTATTATTATTATTATTATTGGTGTTGTTGTTATAATAATAATAATAATAATAATAATAATAATAATAATAATAATAATAATAATAATAATAATAATTATTATTATTATTATTATTATTATTATTATTATTATTATTGGTGTTGTTATTATTATTATTATTATTATTATTATTATTATTATTATTATTATTATTATTTCCTTGTGGTTTTTCTTATTCAATTCTTTCTGATTCATTTCTAGGAAAGACGCGTCACTTTAAATTAATATATAAGTCAGTAACTTAAGTAAAGCCTTCAAAATATTGAATAAGCAAATCCTCCTCACTTTTTATTCTCCTATTTCTGCAAGCATTGTAAGAAACGTTTGACAAATAGTTTAAATTGATAAACGGCAACAGCAATAACGAAAAAAAGAAAATGAAGATAATAATAATAATAATAATAATAATAATAATAATAATAATAATAATAATAATAATAATAATAATAATAATAATAATAATAATTAGTAGCAGTTGTTGTAGTAGTAGTAGTAGTAGTAGTTGTAGTAGTGGTATTATAAATTGTTGTAGTAGTTGTAGTAGTAGTAGTTGTAGTAGAAGTTGTAGTAGTAGTTGTAGTAGTAATAGTTGCAGTAGTAGTAGTAGTAGTAGTAGTAGTAGTAGTAGTAGTAGTAGTAGTTGTAGTTGTAGTAGTTGTAGTAGTAGTAGCTGTAGTTGTAGTTGTAGTAGTAGTAGTAGTAGTTGTAGTTGTAGTAGTAGTAGTTGTAGTAGTAGTAGTTGTAGTTGTAGTTGTAGTAGCTGTTGTAGTAGTAGTTGTAGTTGTAGTTGTAGTAGCTGTTGTAGTAGTAGTTGTAGTAGTAGTAGTTGTAGTTGTAGTTGTAGTAGCTGTTGTAGTAGTAGTTGTAGTTGTAGTTGTAGTAGCTGTAGTAGTAGTAGTAGTAGTAGTAGTTGTAGTTGTAGTAGTAGTAGTTGTAGTAGTAGTAGTAGTAGTTGTAGTTGTAGTTGTAGTAGCTGTTGTAGTAGTAGTTGTAGTTGTAGTTGTAGTAGCTGTTGTAGTAGTAGTTGTAGTAGTAGTAGTTGTAGTTGTAGTAGCTGTTGTAGTAGTAGTTGTAGTAGTAATAGTTGCAGTAGTAGTAGTAGTTGTAGTTGTTGTAGTAGTAGTTGTAGTATTGGTGGTAGTAGTATAAGTAGTGGTAGCAGTACTTTTAGTAGCAGTTGTAGTAGTAGTAGTTGTTGTAGCAGTAGTAGTATTAGTAGTGGTAGTATTAGTTGTAGTAGTGGTAGTATAAATAAGTAGTGGTAGTAGTAGTAGTTGTAGTAGTATTTGTAATAGTAGTTGTAGTAGTGGTAGCAGTAGTTGTTGTAGTAGTAGTAGTAATAGTTGTAGTAGTAGTTTCTGTAATAGCAGTTGTAGTAGTAGTTGTAGTAGTGGTAGTAGTATAAGTAGTGGTAGTAGTAGTTGTAGTAGTGGTAGTATTAGTATAAGTAGTTGTAGTAGTAGTATAAGTAGTAGTAGTGGTAGTATAAGTAGTTGTAGTGGTAGTATTAGTATAAGTAGCAGTAGTGGTAGTATAAGTAGTAGTAGTGGTAGTATTAGTATAAGTAGTAGTAGTGGTAGTATAAGTATAAGTAGTAGTAGTAGTATAAGTAGTAGTAGTGGTAGTATAAGTAGTAGTAGTGGTAGTATAAGTAGTAGTAGTGGTAGTATAAGTAGCAGTAGTGGTAGTATAAGTAGTAGTAGTATAAGTAGTAGTAGCAGTATAAGTAGTAGTAGTAGTAGTATAAGTAGTAGTAGTATAAGTAGTAGTAGCGGTAGTATAAGTAGTAGTAGTGGTAGTATAAGTAGTAGTAGTAGTATAAGTAGTAGTAGTAGTAGTGGTAGTATAAGTAGTAGTAGTAGTATAAGTAGTAGTAGTGGTAGTATAAGTAGTAGTAGTAGTAGTATAAGTAGTAGTAGTGGTAGTATAAGTAGTAGTAGTAGTGGTAGTATAAGTAGTAGTATAAGTAGTAGTAGTATAAGTAGTAGTAGTAGTATAAGTAGTAGTAGTAGTAGTAGTAGTATAAGTAGTAGTAGTATAAGTAGTAGTAGTGGTAATAGTAGTATAAGTAGTAGTAGTGGTAGTACTAGTATAAGTAGTAGTAGTAGTATTATAAGTAGTACTAGTGGTAATAGCAGTATAAGTAGTAGTAGTATAAGTAGTTGTAGTGGTAGTACTAGTATAAGTAGTAGTAGTATAAGTAGTAGTAGTAGTATAAGTAGCAGTAGTAGTAGTAGTATAAGTAGTATAAGTAGTAGTAGTATAAGTAGTTGTAGTGGTAGTACTAGTATAAGTAGTAGTAGTATAAGTAGTAGTAGTAGTATAAGTAGTATAAGTAGTAGTAGTAGTAGTAGTAGTATAAGTAGTAGTAGTAGTATAAGTAGTATAAGTAGTAGTAGTATAAGTAGTAGTAGTATAAGTAATTGTAGTAGTAGGAGTAGGAGTATGTAAGGTGGTAGAAGAGGAAGAAGAAGATGATGATGATGATCTGACAATGGTAATAATAATGAATTAGATAAAGATGTATTACCAACAAGGAAAAATAAAAATCTGAAATAGAAGAAAAGTAAGTTTCAAATCCTGCCCATATGATTTGCTTAGGTTTTCAGTCCTTTGCGAGGTATTTTATTTTCTCAAAAATATACTGTCAGTTGCGCTATGCAGTTCCTCTGCCAATGAATGTCTTTGAAATAGATTGAAATGATAATTTTTGTCCAAGGCCCTATTCGCTACGTGTATTTTCTATATTTAACGTGATAAATTACTTAGGCTGAGACTTTTGCCGTCATGTTGTATAAAGCCATTTTGATAAATAGAAGATTTTTGATGAAATTATTGGTCAAAACCATTCAGAATATTACTATAATAATTATAATTATACAGTATATGACAGGGTATATCCCCTGGCCGTCTAAGGTCCTATCTAATAGTACATACACGGCACGGTTAATATGCATTCATTCGGATATAAAATATTGACGGCGAGAGTTGAGATACAATTAACAATTCGAATATGTGTGTAATGAATGTTTATGAAAATGTTCATTGAGTTTGCCTTTCGATTATTGTTTTTAATGGGCGCCATGTTCCAATCTCTCCATTTTACAAAAGCATGTGATAAATTGAGCTGAATCTCTGAGTGCATCACAATTGCATTTTGCACTTGAATATGATGTAGAAGTGTCAGATAAAGATGTTAAACAGAATTTGATTTATCAGTGTAACCATTTTTCTGAGGAAGTGCGACGCCTGGAGAGCTGAATGTTTAAACCTTTTGGCATTCAACGGTTTGATTGGAAATAGTATCGGATGGACATTAAAAGAAACAGCCATGACAGGCTATAAAGATATGTGCTATTTTATTAAACATTACGACATAAAGATGCCCACTTGACAAAAAATGAGGTGAAATATGTACAACAGAATATAAATATCATAATAAGGATAAGTATACAATGTAGTATATAGAGTAACAATAAGGGGATAAGTATGCAATAGAGTATATAGAGTCACAATAAGGATAAGTATACAATAGAGTATATAGAGTCATAATAAGGGGATAAGTATGCAATATAGTATAAAGAGTCATAATAAGGATAAGTATATAATAGAGTATATAGAGTCATGATAAGGGGATAAGTATGCAATAGAGTATATAGAGTTATAATAAGGGGATAAGTATGCCATATAGTACATAGAGTCATAATAAGGATAACAAGTATACAATAGAGTATATAGTGTCATAATAAATGGGATAAGATTGCAATAGAGTATATAGAGTTATAATAAGGATAAGTATGCAATAGAGTATATAGAGTTATAATAAGGATAAGTATACAATAGAGTATATAGAGTTATAATAAGGATAAGTATACAATAGAGTATATAGAGTTATAATAAGGATAGGTATGCAATAGAGTATATAGAGTTATAATAAGGATAAGTATGCAATAGAGTATATAGAGTTATAATAAGGATAAGTATGCAATAGAGTATATAGAGTTATAATAAGGATAAGTATACAATAGAGTATATAGAGTTATAATAAGGATAAGTATGCAATAGAGTATATAGAGTTATAATAAGATAAGTATGCAATAGAGTATATAAAGTGATAATAAGGATAAGTATGCAATAGAGTATGTAGAGTTGTAATAAGGATAAGTATGCAATAGAGTATATCAAGTGATAATAAGGATAAGTATGCAATAGAGTATATAAAGTGATAATAAGGATAAGTATGCAATAGAGTATATAGAGTTATAATAAGGATATAAGTATGCAATACAGTATATAGAGTCATAATGAGGTTAAGTATGCAATGCAGTATATAGAGTTATAATAAGGATAAGTACACAATAGAGTATATAAAGTCATAATAAGGGGATAAGTGTACAATAGAGTATATATAGAGTTATAATAAAGGGATAAGTATACAATAGAATATATAGAGTCATAGTGACGATAAGTATGCAATAGAGTATATTGAGTCATAATAAGGATAAGTATGCAATAGAGTATATAGAGTCATAATAAGGATAAGTATGCAATAGAGTATATAGAGTTATAATAAGGATAATTATACAATAGAGTACATAGAGTTATAATAAGGATACGTATGCACAGTAAAAACTTTAGCAAAGTCTTAATGTTCTGGATGTTCCTAAGCTAACTGAGAGATATTCATTCATCGATCTATATGATATATTATTCCTCAAAACAGTGCCTCCTTTACAAAATTATATTTATTTTATGTCAAGTTTGCTGGTTTTGATATGGCTACAAAACGAGTTGATTGAAATTAGTGTATTATATTCCATACACATACTTGTTAATGCTGATATTAAATTCATCAGATGTATAATACCAGTTAACTGTTTGTATTTACTTCAAAGGGGTGTATAATTTTGTTTTCAGTTATCAAATTGAAATTTTTTAAATGTACCTAGATATCTATATAATGAAGGATACTAAAGAAATATTTAATTAATTAGGATATGCCGTTTAAAATCACATCTGAATTGCTATTTTTCAACCAATACAGGGTAAAATCCTTAATCTAATTCGTTCAAAAGTACAAATGAAATGTTTAGAACTTTTTAAACGTTTCATTCATAATACAGTTTTATGGGCTGCACTTTATTCGAAGTAAGTTTTTCTTCTCGAATAAATTTACATTATGGTCAACAAGGGTAATTTCCAAATGACGCAGACAAGAATTGAACAAGAGCAAAAATGAATGGAAAATATTGGGAGTTTTCTTTACTATATTCATTCATTTTCTCTTCTTCTACAATGGCCAAGTCTAGATAACGCTAAACATCAATCAGCTTTCCTTATAAATTATGTCCAGAATCATCACTTATGTATGTATATATATATATATATATATATATATATATATATATATATATATATATATATATATATATATATATATAAAGAGAGAGAGAGAGAGAGAGAGAGAGAGAGGCAGAATGAGAGATAGAGAGAGAGAGAGAAAGTGAGAGAGAGTATATAGAGTCATAATAAGGATAAGTATACAAAAGAAAACTGTGTTTGTGTGTGTGTGTGTGTGTGTGTTTGTCTGTGTGTGTGTGTGTATGTGTGTGCACAATTACTACTTCTTACACTTCAGTAAATCTCAAGTCATGAATATTATGTTATTTTTTTCCTAGTGTGTTTAAAAAAGTACAAAGGAGTTATGAATGTCTTAACAAAAGGAGAAAACGATGTTTAAAAATTCTCAGTTATCCATTTGGTGCATTTACTCTTTATTGATTAAGTAACGAAAGGAATGATTGATACGGATTGTATATTTAAAATCCAATATTTTTTTTACGTCTTTTTCATAACTCATGCGACAACTCTCGGTGGCGCAGATGTATGCGCATTATAGTCTTTGAGCCAGAGAAAAATGGAGAACACGCCCAGAGGAAACCATCGACTTTAGACGCTTGCACTTGTCAGAAATGCTAAATGGAACGATCGACTGATTGTTTTAGTTGGTTAATATGTTAGTTAGATAGATAGATAATTAGTGAGTGGGTAGTTGACAAGCATTCATGTTCACAATTATATTTAACCTTAAACATTTCGATTTATAAAGTAATTAATTGTATCTAAGTCAGGTTTTAAGAATTTAGAAATATACCAAGGAATAAAACCATAAATGAGGGGGTATTTTTATGGAAGTTTCGCTTTGAGAAAGAATCAAGAGAGAACAAAAAAAGAAATCTTTTTTATTTGATACAAATATTTTCCTTAATATTGACATTGCCTGAGAATAACACTAACAGATCGAAAGGTTGACTATATAACGTTTATACTTTTCATTAATTTCAATCCTTTGTATTATTGATGTTCTACCCTTAATTTACATTTCAAAATCATCGCACCGTCTTATTTCGATGACATTTTCTTGGCTCATAAGGCAGGATTGTCATTCTTTGAAGAAGAAAAAAGCCCTATCATCCTGACGAATGGTTTTAATTTTTTTATGGCTTTCTGACAAATTTCCTTATCAGAAAAAAATCAGAGGCAACCGCACATAAATTTATCGTATTCAATTTGATAAAATGCTGTTATATGATCTAGCATGTGGATATCGTACTAAAGAAAGCAACTATTCTAATACTCGTCAACTTAGCTTGTCTTTTAGTTATGTCATGCACCGTTCCTATAGCGAAAATTGAATGTGGTTTGAAATATGAACTTTGCGGTTAGTAATGAGATTTTATGAGAAGATAAAAGCATATCTATAATTGATCTCTCTCTGAAATTACAGTTGTAATGCCATTTTGTATCAGAGAAACTGACCTATGCTAATAGGAGAACCTCGGGAATTACTGTTTTCTGCCTTTGTAGATCCGAATGAAGAATTGCTTGCAATGTCGAAAATGAATATTGCAAGAAGACATTCAAGCTTTTTATCTTCCAAGCCAAGATGATCTCTTTTTGTCATGGGACTTTTCTATTGCTGATTCCTGTCTGAAATTTAAAAATAAAACATTTTTAATGAGATTTATACATTTATTATACGTTCTTTAGAAATGACTAGAAAAGAATAATACATGCAATAAATATATTGTTAAAATATGTGACTGTATGAAAATCTTTGTAAGGGAGTCTGTAGGATGGTACCACGACCTACATCTATCTGTACAGGATTGATTACATTATTATTTTCTACAGCCATTCGACTTACACCTATATTATTAGTGGTGTTCATGACTAAAAGATCCAACATTTTCATGTGTTCTAAGTCTTGAACAGTCTATCAAGCATGCCAGTCCATTTGAACTAGGAAAGAAAATATTTACGGACATCAAACGTGCAATCTTATAAGACACTTTCTAAATATGTCAGGAACCTGATTTATTTTGCAGGAAGCCGTGTTCGGTACATTATGGAAGTCAATAAATAAATGTTTGCCGGGAAATCACTTTATGTGTATGTGATATGAACACCACATGTTATATGAACACCATATGTGATATGAACACCATATCTATTATCGTATTCTGGATGTAAATGACATATTCCTTTTAAATGAAAACATTGGAAGCAGTTAATGCTTTCTTGTAAAGGAACGGTGTTAAAATATTAATGCCATTAAAATTATTATGAATATTACTTACGTTTGACTGTTTAACTAGCAGATTTAATGTTTATTGTCTTTGTTATGTTTATATGGTAATTATTTTTTTTCCCAAATACAGATTTCGAGGATATCAAATCTGACGTTTTGACCAAGTCATAATATTCACAGAAAAGTAAAAATTATTTTTTTCAGCAGCTGTTCATAGAGTACGCTATATTATGATCAAGACCATTTTTAACAACTAAAAAGACAGACGAAGAGCAGAACAAATGAACAAGCTTGTGATGTAAGCATAAAGTCAAACGTTATAAGATGGCAAACTTGTAAGAATGATACCATTTAAAACATATATATATATATATATATATATATATATATATATATATATATATATATATATATATATACATACTGTAATTTAGAACGCAAGACTCGGAAAACTACGACTATTGCGTTCAACCTTTGTCCTGAACGTAAAAGACAAAACGGTATGTTCTTATCATTGGTTATTGCTTAGCTTCATTTAGCGTTTGTATATTGCAAAAAGCAAAACCTTCGGAAAGTTTAGAACGAAATAAATTTCCTCTTGTTTGAATAACGAAAATGATGATTACAACTCTGAAACGTACGACTGTACATGTAGAAGCCGACACGATGGCATTGATGTACGCCATGACTGGATCAAGGCAATTTTCACTTATGGTACTAAATGACTTTTGTTTCGGTTCAACGAATTTACGGAGGATAAACAAAAGCTAAGAAAGTTTATCTTAAATCAGGAAAACGAGCATAATTCAACTTCACATTTTGGGAATAAAGCATATATCCGAGCAGTTTGACGATTCAAAAAAGGTAGCTGTGTCTACAAACGGAAACCTAAAATGGGTAGACTAAAATTGAAAACATGGGTAAGAATTAGTACTTACATTTTCCGACTATTTAAGATAAAGCTGACGGTAATGTACATTCAATATATATATATATATATATATATATATATATATATATATATATATATATATATATATATATATATATATATATACAGACACATACATACATACATACATACATGCATACATACATACTTATCGCAAGGTAATAAAGGATGAAAATTAATTCGCTGTGCTCTTTTAAAATTATTAACGACGATGCATATTTCGCAAAGGCTTTTAGAAGTATCAGCATATTTTGAATTTATAAAGCGAAAGTAATGTTTATTCGTAAATATAAAATGATGCATTTTATATATAAAGCGAAAGTAATGTCTATTCGTAAATATAAAATGATGCATTTTCTGTATAAATAGAAAGAAGAAAAAAAAGATCTATATAAAATATTTAATTGGAAACAACAACAATCCTACAAGACCTTTCATAATTCGCCTTGCTTTGAATGCTAAAGGAAGGTAGGTATAAACCGCGCATTCGAATGGCGTAAATCAGACCAATAACAGGAATTTCAAGTGGCTAAGGACAATTCCACGCGGATTTAAAAGACACAGTCTGATGGCAAGAAATAAAGTTAACCTGTTTATCTCCATAGAGCCACGCAAAAGATACAATAAATAATTATTAAGAAAATGAGTCATCTGGCGCCTCAGAAAGCTTTATAGATTGTCGCGGAAGCGGTGTTATCTCCTCATCGCGCCACATGGACAACGCTTATTTTCACAGTACTGCATTTATAGTATTCACGGATCTACTGTATGTATTAGGAAGTAACTAGCACAACTGATCTGGAGAAAATATGTAGAGAGTATGAAATTTTTAGGAAGCTTAGAAAACGAATAAAAGACGTTAAAATAAACGTTTCGCTATATAGATGAATCGGAGTAATTCACTAGTAATGACTGTTTTGCATGAATAACAATAAATACAGTTTGAACAGATTGTATAATAGTTTTGCATTGATTATCGTGCAATAGTGTTGTTGGTCTTGTGATTTATAAATAAGTCACATGCATTTATAGAATTATAAGATTGTGTTTTATGTAAGGAGTAATTTTTGTAACTATTAACCTTGTTATATTGCCTTTATTGTATATCGTCCTTACAAATGTTTCTGTCATTAAATATTTTAGTTAATATTTGCCTCTTTTAGTTAAAAATGCAGAGACTAGACTAGCCCGTGGTTATGTGTAAAACGGTGTTGTAAGGAAGCCTGCAGATTCCTTTCTAACCATCTGGTTCCGAGCATCAGGCAGACATACCAACACAGAGAACAGTTATCAGCGTAGCCTTTAAGTGCCAACTTCAACCTTTCTCTAACACTGATTGCAGCAGCTCCATGTAGACCTTCTTTGGTACAAACTTATTAAAAGATTCGTTTTTACTTTGACCAAATGGTTTCGACATCGCAATGGAAAGCTTCAATCAAATCTAATGTTATTTCATCCCTCAACTTATCTTTTTTTCAAACGTAAGAAAGCAACAGATTGTTTTTTAATTTTTTTTCAAAAAGTTTGAATACGCCATAAGTAGAAAACTCTTGATAAAGTTGGTAGAGTTTGGCAAACCCCAATAGAAAACATCTCAATATCATTATTGCTATCAGAGTTAATTTACTTATTTTAAGAATATTATTTGAAATGAGAGAATATGTATTCCGTTCATAGCAAACCTCTACATCAACATATTTGCCTTGGGATATCTAGCCATAAATTCGATCATTTATGTGCCATATGTATGTTTTGTCTGTTTATACGATGAGATACGATATATATATATATATATATATATATATATATATATATATATATATATATATATATATATATATATATCATACAAATCATATGGCGAATAACAGTATTTTCAATTGCACTGGGTCCTGCTACTAATGGCCTGAATCAGGGATAGTTAAGCTGACAATGAACAGAATAAAACTAGATTTTAACAAGCTTTTGTCAAAAGCAATGACAAAAAAGACACAAGAGACAAAACAATAGTACACAAAAGAAAGTGTTGAAATTACAAAAGGTTACATGACTATGTCTAATGAAAGTGTTGTTTGAAAAATGTTCGATGCCACGCCTAATTGGTTTGACCTCCGATGATTAAATGGCATACTAGTTGGTGTTGACCTACAAAAGGATCAGCTTTTCTTAGATGAAAGGGGTGTAACCGTAGATTATATCCAGGATAATCCATTGTTTCTGTAATGACAGTAATGATCATAATAATAATATTACCAGCAAAAACTACCCCCCACCCCCCAGAAAAAAGAAAAAAGAAAAAAAAAAAAGAACAACAGTTTGTTTTCTGCCAGTCTAGCTGTTGTGTACAAAGAAACGTGGTTTGATTTGGAGACTTCTACCGTGATTTTTTTTGAAGGATGGAAGTTGCTTGCTTTTGTTATGAAGTCATTCATATTTTCTCTTCGATGTTGCCACTTAATTTCTATATCATCGACGAAGCGTACCCACTGGTATGGTGTAAGTTCCACCAATGCTAAACGTTAACCCTCCTGTCTTCCCGTACAAATATTAGCATACGACGGGGCCATCAATTTTACCCATTGTGATTCCATTGATTTGGAGGTAGTTTGTTTCATTGAATACAAAATTATTAAGTTTTAAGACTAGCTCCAGAAGTTGAAGTAGGAAATGAGTGGGCGGATCTTGTTTCTCTTCACTCAAGCCTCGTTTTTCTGGGCACAACAACCAGACTGGTAGAAAACAAACTCCACACAGACATCTACTCAAAACCAACTGATAAACACCAGTATCTTTTCCCATCCAGCTGTCATCCAAAGCATTGCATTTGGAACATTCACACAGACAGGCACTGAGGATACGCAGAGTTTGCTATGACGATGAAACATTAAAAATGTCTGAAGGGTTGTCTGAACATTTGATGAAACGAGGCTACGAAAAAGACCTAATAACGGTGCAACACCAGGGGCTAAGGAAACAAAATGTAATTAAATATTAAAATATAGAGAAAAGGAAAAGGTTGATCGGATATCATTTGTCCTAACCTACCATCCAGACAACCCCAAAGCATGTTCAATTATCCAGAAACAATGGCCCATCGTGGAATCGCCTGACACTCTCAAATTATTCCTCCCGAACAAACCAGTAGTAGCCTACCGCAGACCTATAAATCTCAATGATATCCTAGCCAGAGCAAAGCAAAGCTAACGCCAATCACAAGCCAAAACCATTCTGGAACATCTGGTCCCTGTGGTGATTAAAGGTGCAAAATCTGTCAACATATGACAGAAACCAACATATTCTCTAGCACAGCGACGAGCGAAAAATTGAACATACATGGTCCAAACAAAACGTACAAAACAGATAATGTGATTTATCTCATCACATGTACGATCTGCGGCCTTCCGTCATTGGGAGAAAGCAAAACATTACACAAAAGGATCAGTCTTCACAGGTCTGATAGAATGACAAAGAAGCTGGACAGAAGTCCAGTTGCAGAACAAATCTCTTCACCTGGCCATACATTTAATGACGTAATACGTATTGCAATTGCTCACAACCGCAACTGGAGTTCCGAAACCATGAGAGAAAATGAATCTTACTGGGTACGCCGCCTTAGAACACTGAAACAAAGCGGCTTAAACCACGAAGACTCCAAAAGGGCACTCACACGCAAATAAAATCATCATCTGTTTACAGTCTACATTTTTTCAACCAAATAATTCCTTCATGTTGCTCATTACTCACTCACTCACCTATAATTACTCCTGAGGGGTAGTTTTTGCTGGTATTATTATTGTTATGATCATTACTGTCATTACAAAAACAACGGATTATATTGGATATAATCTACGGTTACACCACTTTACATTAAATAAAGCTGATGGTGCTGTTGTTGCTCCTCCTTGTGTAGGTCAATACAAACTAGGCTGCCATTTAATCATCGGAGTACAAACCAATTAGGCGCGACATCGAACATTTTCAAACAATACTTACATTAGACATAGTCATGTAAACTGTTATTATTTCAACACTTTCTTGTGTGTTTATTGTTTGTCTCTTCTCTTTTCTTTTGAAATTGCTTTTGACAAAGACTCAACCAGAGTTGGAAGCCCATAGGCTTGTTAAAAACTAGTTTTTCACTATTCGTTGTCACTTTGTTGCTTTCATATATATATATATATATATATATATATATATATATATATTGTTTATTTCATGGAATATGAAAGCATGTCTAGATTGCAATATTTTGAATTAGATCATTAAATATCCTGCTCATACTTTCTTGCAATACATATTGAACCCTAAATTGATGTTTAATCTTAAATTTACGAGAACAATCGTCGTGTCTGTTGAAGTTGAACGAAAGTTTTTACACACCAGCGTATGTAACGCGATTTGTGATTGGTAGAAACACCGCGTCTGCGGCAGTAAAGACCACAATTAACTGTCGGAAATTCTGAAGCTGTTGTGAAGTGTTGACTTTGTAACGTTGTCCAATGAAGAATTACTTATTTTCCTTTCTTTTGATAAAAATTTTCAAAAGTGTATTAGAATGGGGATACCAGTCTTGTGTTTTGTGATTTGAGGGGATTAATTGTGGTTTTATGGTTGCAACCGTCCGTTTTGCCGGTTCGTCTTATGCGTTGATTTGTGACAGTAAAACTACCATTAACATCCTCATATCCTCAAATACAAGGATGTAATTCCTTAATTTTCTATTAGTATACAATTCTTGCAAGGTAATAGCTGGATATTTATTATGTGATATCAAATAATCGAAAGGTATGATTATTTTTATTTAAAGTTGTTTCAATAAAAGATTAATATGGCATTCAGTTTCTCTTCTTTCACAAAATTCACATTCTTTACATTGTAACTTTCCCGCAAAAACATAAGCTGCCACAGGAGCCTTAATCATTTAAATAATAAAAAATCCTCTACCTTCAAATATATATATATATATGTATGTATGTATAGGTAATTGGATAAAATGATGATTATTCTGCAGTTATCACAAATAAAACTCTTCACTTTCAGCTAAAACGTTTCATTCGTTTTTCGATCCTACTGTTATTTAACGGCACAATAAGTGCATACAAATGTTCACTATCTTCCTAAAACGCATTAATTCAACAGATAGCAAACTGTTTCATGCTGTTTTCAATGCTGTTTTGTATTTGAATCTTTTCTTTCAGTATCCATATCTTAGAACGTCCTGCAAAAAGTCCGTAAAGTAATTGTAATTCTTGTTGCATTTTACAGGTGGGACAATTGTGTTCCTTTACGGTTTTGATTGCGTAAGATGCTCCAATGATACCTGCTGAAGCTTTAACAATTTTATCTAAATTAGTGCAAAATGGCAACAAAGATTTATACAGCCTATCAGCAACGGTCATTTAAAGTGCTTGCAAAGTTTGATGTAGCCGGTGGTTAGCATTAATCTACCGTATGTACTCGAATATAATCAAATATCAACTGCTAACTGCATATATCCATATCTGGCGTAGCATAATGCGCCGGCAAATCTGGGTCAATGCAGTTTATAAGGACTAATAAGTAGAACAAACAACACGGACCCTGATCTGCCGGCGCCTTATGCGACGGCAGATCAGGGTCTATGCTGTTTGCATTTGGACTCAGATTATACGCGAGTATATAGGTACTCTCTGCATGATAAAAAGTCTAAATACATATTGTGATTAGCAAATATTTATTGTAGATGACCAAAAGTATAAAATCTATGGTCGATTGACAAATATTTATTGTACATGCCCAAATATATATATATATATATATATATATATATATATATATATATATATATATATATATATATATATATATATATATATTATAGATGCCAAAACGTTTAGAAATATATTGTCGATTAGCAAATATTTATTATTGATGTCTAAATATTTATTGTAAATGCGCACATATTTATTACAGACGCCAACAAGTTTATTGTAGATGCCCAAAATTCTGTAAATTAATGTCGATGCCCAAATGTGTATTCTAGATTCTCAAAAATATAAAATGTATAGTCGATGCCCTAATATTTCTTGCAGAAATATCCAAATATTTATTGCAAAGAGATGTCCAAATATTTATTGCAAAGAGATGTCCAAATATTTATTGCAGAGAGATGCCCACATGTTTTTGTACATGCCCAAAAGTCTACTTAGATAGTCGAGGTAAAATTTTTTGCAGAAGCCCAAATAGTTCTTGTAGATGCTGCAATATCTAAAATATATTGTCGATGCCCAAATATTTCTTGTAAATGTCTAAAAGTGTCAAATTTATGCAAGATGTCTATTTGTTTAAAATATATGGTGAATCTTCAATTGTTTAAAATGTATAAGCGATACCAAAAAGTTTAATACTTATAGTGGATGTCCACCTATTTATTGTAGATGCACAAAATTTTTATTGTAGATGCCAAACTGTTTATTGTAGTAGCCAAAATGTTTCTTGTAGATGCCAAAATGTTTACGGTTTATGCACAAATATTTGTTGTAGATGACTACATTTCTAAAATGTATGGACAATGCCCAAATGTTTATTGCAGTTGTCCCAAATATTTATTGTATATGCTAAAATATTTATTGTGATGCCCAAAAGACTGAAATGTATTGTATTTAATGCATTTAGCACATTTGGTTAATTCTATTTTATATCCGTTCTATTCATTTACATTGTAAGCCTTGACCTTCATTTAACATGTTTGCAAACGTACATCTGCTCTCTCTTATCTGTCAATCTCTAAGGGCAACAAACCTAAGGTTTATGGTGCACCCAGCCCATTTTGGGGACAAAATTCGCTGCTTTCTTACGTCACAATTGGCTTGGATATCGCTTCGATTGATTCAGTTACACTCATGACAGTACCACACTGGAGTTATTAGGTTTAAGGCTAAGCGCTCTGATTAGGCACCAATTTGTTGACATACTTGCCACTAACCGACGAGAGTAAACTATGGTGGGTATCGAACACACCACAATTTTATCCTTTGGAGGTTCGAAATCAGAGACGCTATCACTCAACAATTGGTCATCAGTAAGAAAAGGTTTTACAAAAATAACCTTTAGTTATGTAAATAGTTTAATTCAAGTGAAAAGAAAATTAGTTATTTTTATAATTAATACGTAATATCTCCATACATTTTATGATTTGAATATCTCTGTTACAAATTTTAATAAAATAAGTCAAGAAAAGTCTTACTCTATAGGCCTGTTCGATAACAGTTGTTATGTCCCTTGACTTATTAATACCCCTGATTTATCCATGATGCAACGTTCTCTCCTTTGAGCAAATCAACATTGTAATGGCGTCCAGCAAAGATGTGAATGTTACGATGGCCAATAGTGGCCGACAGATTACAACGCGCAAAAATGAAACCAACAAAACCAACCAAACACAAACAAACCTGTTTAAAATGTGCAAGCAAATAATTTGGTTTGAAAATACGTATACATCATGGTTACTTGCACAGTGGAAAAATATTGACTCATTTGCTCTTCGTAGTCAAACGAGAAAGGCCATATAACATTACGCCAGCGAGGTTAAATGATGTTATATAGTTAATAAAATCCCGATACGATGTGAGACGTTTTTGTATAATACGAAGTTTTAAACCAGTTTTTAATTTTTGCGACTGATTGTAAAACGTGCTGATGTATTTGTAGTTCTATTTTGTTATAAATTATGCCAACATGATACGATGTTACTAGCGTACGATGGATCTAACAATAGAGAAAGTATTGCAAGACATGAAATGAAGAATATTGGAAGGAAAAATAACCAACAATCTTTTAAAACTCTCAATAATAAACAACACACTTTCTAATAATTTCTAAAAGCTATTTAACTTATTCTATAAATGTGAAATCGAAGTAATAGATATCATGTTTATTAGGTATGCTGGAGTATTTTAGCGTAAAGACCTGTATTTGTTTGATACATCGCTGGATCGTGCTATCTTTCGTCCACCTATGCAAGGCAAAACTCTAACTGAAATAAATTAGATGACTGTAGCTTTCTTGTACTATGTTTCTTATTTACGTGACGGGTCATTATGATCTTTACTTATATGGCATAATAAAGTAGGGCATATTTAAAGCAAAAAGAAACATTTCTTTGATGCACTCATACATTGCTGAAACCTTCGTATTTGATATTATGTTACTAAATATGTGACAACCTACTCCTTTTTTGTTTCATAAGTATGATTTGACATCATACCTTTGTATTTTAACATTTTGCCAACCATAACGGTAGCGCTATGGCGTAACCCCACCAAAAATGAAAGAATTAACTTTATTCGGGGTCTGGATAGTGCATTGGTAGCACATCCTGTTTGCACATCTGTGATCCAGGGGTCTATTCTGGGTTCCAACATTTGAGAAAGCAATGTAGTCGCCCATCTTCGGTCAGTGATTTTCACCGAGCTTTGCGATTTTCTCCATCACAAAAAGGTACACAACACCAACATGTAAGCCATCTAGAGTGCTTCCTAAAAGTTGTGAAATGTTTAAAGCTTTAACATTGGCCTCATAAATGTTTGTATCTGCATTATACATTTTTGTTGTAACGGAAACTTCAGTTTAGAAAATCTGAAACACAAATGAATAATCTAATATGCTTTGTGCAACCTTTCGTCTGTAGAAAACTTGTGGAAAATTATAATTATTTCGTCAACATATTTTCGCCGATAATTGGAACAGACACTACAACAATGTCTCTTCTTCTTAGTCGATTTGATCAATCTCGTTAATGTATCCATACCGGGGGTATTGCTCACAAAAAATAGGGATTGTAAATTTGCGCACACGGTTTCTAATTTCAATGCACTGAAGAGCTATTCAAGGGAGCCTATTTTCAGGGGCGGTAACAACCGTTATCGAACAGGCCTATATATGATACACAAGCTCTATATCGCACATGGCCGAGCGAAGTCCACCGAAATCGTATATAGGAAAATGCATGCTTGTAAATTCGTATTTATTACGTTAGATATTTATTTAAAGCTGTTATCTAAAGCTATTCAGTCATAAAAAAAATTATAATCTTAGGTTACTCCTCACTTAAAACATTATACAGGCTACGTCTTTTATATTTATTATACTTGCAACTTCATATCAACGTCATTATTTGCACACCATATTGAAAATAGCAATTTACTTCCTCTTTTCCTTCAATACCGTAGTTTTGCTTAGTTCTGTATATTTTTAATCTTTTGTCTCCTTATTGTTTATATTATTTATTTTAATGTCTTTGTGACTACTAGTTAGCTCTAGTACTTTGTCACAGACATTAGTAGATTTATTTGTTGAAGAAACTTTGATTGTTATTGGTTATATCAAATACTTTATCTGTATGAAACTACAAAAATATAAAGTGAAAAGTAAAAGGCGTGGTTCCGCCTAGCTCGCTGCGCTAGTTAATCGGTTAAAGTAAGACCTTTTCTTTACATTTTCATCATTTTATTAGTTAATTTCTTTCTCAGCTGTTTTTGAAAGTTATTTGATTTCTGGAGTATAAAAAAAGTTACACTTCCGAAAACAGGATTTTTAGGGTTTTTAAAATTTATATAAAATGGATGAAATTTGTGATTAAAAAAGTCACATATGGGTCGTCCAGTATGGGTGGGTAGTATTATGGTGACCTAGAATTGTTCCTCCAATGTAATTTTTAATTTTTTTTTGTTTTTTTTTTCGTTAAGGGGAGGGAGTAGAATCACGGTGACCTAGGATTTTCCCCCAAAATTTTAATATTTTTCGTGAGGGGTAAGGTGTTGGTGTTTAAAAAACTAAAAAAGAAATTATGGCTATTGGTCAGAAATTAGGGCTATTGGTCAGAAATTAGGGCTATTGGTTAGGAATTCTCCGTCTAAAATGGGTATGTAGGAGCTTGCTAGTTTGGATTTTTGAAAAGAATGTTTTGCTTGATAGTATATAGCATGGTGGTTTAAGATTTTTTTTAAATTATTTTTTTCGTGAATGGTGTTCGTTTAAATATTTTTAAAAAATAGTATTCATGGAGTGGCTCCTAGCCAATACTACGTTTGTTTTTTAGATACATGAACTTTCTATTTCAGACGTCGTGCATCGCAAAGTTAAATGTTTGCGATCATCTGCCGGTCTGTTCAGCTAGGCCTCGTTTTGTTCACGTGCTTAACCAGAATATAACTTCATGTGTTGTACAAATTTATTATACTGCAATCAAAGGTGACTTATGTTACCTCAATGCCCACCAATATAGCAAATTGTCAGTATCCCTTTTGAGCCACGATTTCCCAAGTTAAAGACGCGCCCTAACTACAGTAGGCTGCTAACTTAATCAGACATCAAAGTCTGAGTTGGCAAGGGTCTGGAGCTATAATTTCCACATTATCTAATTTGAAATGCTGGCTATTGTTACTCTATTTTCCATTAATCTTATAGTTATGTAAATGCCATCATAATGCAATGAACTGTGGTCAGAAGTGATATCTCGTTGCACCATTTAAGCCTTGCGGACCATATGTCCTGCCTGGCTCGCGTTATCTTGAATTTAAGGATAATCGTTTGTTGGAGTATTTATCTTTTTCATAAAGTTATTCTCTTAAATAATTATAGGCCCAAACATCCCAAATCACCATTAAAAAAAACCATGTAGATTGGTGTGTATTTTCTTGTGTTACTCTTAGTTGAATATCCATCCCAAAGTAAGGGTCATTACATATAAAAGTATATAAAAAAGTTCCCTGTCAATAACTGACTATAAAATAATAGTTGAAATAGTATTTGAAATTTCTTACTTTTGCACAGATTGAAGGTCATAGACTCCTCTTATTAAATTCACAATATAGAAGGGCAAGTTTGTGAGTAAGTTGGTTTTCAGTATGACAAAAGTATTGAGATCACGTCGGTTTTCCGCAACAGAAAGCCTACGCAGTCGAAATACGACAGGTCGTAAATCGCTCAAATAAAATTCCAAAGTTTCTTATACTTTCCGTCGACTTTATAATTTTCTTACACAGATTTGTTATTGTGGCTATTAAAATTGCATTATTGTTTTTTTTTTTGTTTTTTTTTTTTTGGGGGGGGGGGGGCTTTTTTTGGACAGAAGTAGCAACCACGACAGTTTACGTCCAGTTTCTGCGTTCATAGCACTACGATACACCTAGGTAAAAAATTACGTCCTATCATTGACGCCATAATGTGATGATTCAAGTCATTTCGAGCTGCGCAGTTAGCGTTGAATTTACGAAAGCCGACTACCTAAACACATTATAAGTCTGAAAGAAAAACATGTTTGATAAATTGATTCATTCTTTTTTGACTGTATTATTATACTTTAGGCAGACATTTTATTAACATTGCAAAATATGTACTTTGCTCAAAATATTTACCTTGGGTTCTTTTCTCCTTGACAAGCCCGAGGTTCCCTAAATCTTATTTAATCTTGCATGTCACCCTCGGATCAGTAAATATATCTAAGGGATCAATGTTGCTCTTCCGTTTAACACTCATTCAGTTTGATTTCTGGGACTTTTTCTGACAGATTTGTCCAGAGAGATTAGCAAGGTTTTGATCTTTACACGTGAGAAACATAAGGAATGATTAGGTGAATATGGAATCTGCATCGACTTTATCCCCCTATCGTTGAATTAACCTGTGTTCTTTAAAGTCTTGGACGTGATCCTATCAGACACGAAATTAATCCCAGTTTTGCTTGATTACAGATTGAAACAGAGAGTGGAAGGCGACAGATGGACAGATAAAAGGAAATCCTAATAGCCAATGCCTCTAGACCGATATTTTTTTTTTAAACGCAGTGAATCGAACTTTTATGAATCCCAGTTCGTTGTGAATTTCTTTCATACAGTAAAGCTAAATATATTTAGAAAACGTAAAAAAGAGGGGTGTATAATAA